>ML372431.1:71956-95470 GCA_005239525.1 Nicotiana knightiana
TGTTCCCTTGCCGGGATTTAATTGTTTAATTGATGTTCCCTTGCCGGGATTTCTATTTTTATTCTGTTTACTCCCTTGCCCTTGTTTGTGATTGCAGTTTGGGTGAGGAAGAGTGTTAAAGCACGAAGGGTGATGCCGTGCACAGTTTGCTATTTTAAGGAAGAGTGTTAAAGCACGAAGGGTGATGCCGTGCATTGTTTGATATTGTCTCCCTTGATGGGATGTTGAGATTACTGTTATAGTTCCCTTGCCGGGATTCCTATTTCTATTCTATTTACTCCCTTGCCCGTTGTTTGTGATTGCTGTTTGGGTGAGGAAGAGTGTTAAAGCATGAAGGGTGATGCCGTGCACGGTTTGCTATTGTGAGGAAGAGTGTTAAAGCACGAAGGGTGATGCCGTGCTTTGTTTGATATTGTGAGGAAAGAGTGTAAAGCACGAAGGGTGATGCCGTGCCGTACGATGTACCATTCCGTACTGATATTCATTGATTATAGTGTGAGGAA
Source organism: Nicotiana knightiana (assembly GCA_005239525.1). NCBI lineage: Eukaryota > Viridiplantae > Streptophyta > Magnoliopsida > Solanales > Solanaceae > Nicotiana > Nicotiana knightiana. The sequence continues at coordinate 72,460 of ML372431.1, forward strand.
AGAGAGTAAAAACATGAAGGGTGATGCCGTGCCATGATTTACATTGATTACATTATACATTGCATAGTGAGGACGAGAGTAAAAGCACGAAGGGTGATGTCGTGCAAGCTTGTGATTTCTGGTCCTTATTGATATTCTGGCCTTGTTGTTCCTTTCTTTGTTTAAGATTTCTTATATGAAACTGTTATCTCCCCACAGCATGTTCCCCTTCCCTTATTGTCTGATTACTTCCTGTATTTCTTTTCCGTTGTTTATATATGTATGTATATATATATATATATATATATATATATATATTCGAATTGCACAGGTTTACTTGGTAGTCTAGTTCTAGCCTCGTCACTACTTCGCCGAGGTTAGGCTAGGCACTTACCAGTACATGGGGTCGGTTGTACTGATGCTACACCTGCACTTCTTTATGTTGTGCAGATTACGCAGCCGGACCCGGAGGACAACATTAGTGGGAGTGTCTTCCAGCTCATCCTAGAGGCTTCAACGTATACCCGCTGGCGTTCGTGGGCCTTGGCGTCTCTCCCATCCCTATGCCTTCGTTTCTGTCTTGTTTTCCTCTAGTTTCAGAGACAGTCATGTATTTCCTTTCAGACTTTGTATTTAGCACTCTTATAGACAGTTCGTGAGTTTGTGACTCCAGGTTTTGGGAAAATTATGCATCGATGTATTATGTTGTCTTTACTTAGTTTTGAAAACCATATTTATTTATCTCCGCTGTTAAGTTGTGAATGGTTTTTAGCTTATTCTGTTAAATCAATGTTTCTATGCTAGTTTAACTGTACACATTGGCTTGTCTAGCGAGTTCAACGTTAGACGCCATCATGGCCCGATGGTGGGATTTTGGGGCGTGACAGAAAGCTGTCAATGGGTCATGCACCCAATGACATGACTTCTGTGGAAAGATGAACAAACACGATGAGACACCTAAAGATCGAAAGCAAACCCTTATCATACCCTTTCTTACCCACTTCAGAAATGGAAATCAACCAAAACATCCTCGAGATCAATATGGTGATGGGTGCACCACACAAGATGAACTAGTGGTGGAAAAATATCTGTCGGGAACTTGGAGATGAAATCCGAATGCACCTGGGGGAACTGACCTCTTTGCTAGACATCCGAGTAGACAAGGTGCTTACTCGCCTGCTGATAGAGTTCTGGGACCCGGTCAAGGTGGTGTTTAAGTTTGCTGATTGTGAGTTAGTGCCGACATTGGAAGAAGTTACCAGTTTCATGGAGCTGCCATTTACAAGAAGGAAAACGATATTACCAGTCACCATGCTCAGTTATAGGTTTCTTGATGCTCTGGGTCTAGAAAACACTCGAGGTTTGAGAAATATCGAAGATGGATAGGTAAGCTTGGATCAACTGTTCGATAGGTTCGGACACCGTGAAAGATATGAATGGTACTTGGGATAATTTCAGTTTGATCAGGCAACGCGGGAGAGTCTCAGGCCCATAACTTTCTCATTAGTGCTGTTGGGATTGTTGGTTTTCCCGCAAAGAAGAGGTGGGATTAATATCAATTTGTTACCCGTGGGTATGGTGACATTCCTAGACAACCTCCAAGATACTCTGCACGACGGTATGATTTCTTTAAGGGGTGTAACTTACTGCTTCAAATTTAGAAAACATAATATTTCTTCCACCGAGAGGCCACAGTCGACTACTTTGTGGGCGTCAACAACATGATCCGTAGCCATAATGAGAGGATGATAAATTGGGTCTCCCCACATGGACAAGAAGAGTGGAGGGAAACGCTGACCAACTTAAGTGGAGAATGGGTCAAGTGGAAGTTGTATGAGGACGTGTATAATGACCAAATTCCTATACCGAGGATAAGAAGGATACCAATGACAAAATGGGTCAAAACTCGTGGTTCACTCTGCAGTATTATGTCTGGATCAACGAGGATGATAAGCTAGCCCGACCAAGCAGAAAGGGTATAGCCTGGCTGGCGGACGCAGTGGCTGCTTTGCAAATTGTAACGACTCGGCAAGTTGTTTTGAGAGTATTAGCCCCGATCACCTATTTACTACTTTTCTCGTATCTGGTTATGTTTATGTGACTTGCCGGGAGGTTTTATTTTTTATTTCAGAGTGAATTGGGACACTTAGTCCCTAAAACAGAAGCTTAAGTTCTAGGATTTTAACCGTAGTTGGAACTGTGTGAAGACGACTTTGGAATGGAGTTATGTCAGTTCTGTTAGCTCCGTTTGGTGATTTTGGACTTAGGAGCGTGTCCTGATTGTGAATTGGAGGGCCGTAGCTGAATTAGGCTTGAAATGGCGATAGTTGAATTTTAGGGAAGTTTGATCGGGAGTGGACTTTTTGATATTGGGGTCGGATCCCGATTCTGGAAGTTGGAATAGGTCCGTAATATCGAATATGGCTTGTGTGCAAAATTTGGGGTCAATACGGATGTGATTTGATAGGTTTCAGCATCGGTTGTAGAAGTTTAATGTTTTGAAGTTCATTAAGCTTGAATTGGAGTGCAATTCGTGTTTTTGTTATTTTTTGATGTGATTTGAGGGCTCGACTAAGTTCGTATGTTTTAGGACTTGTCGGTATATTTGGTTGAGGTCTCGGGGGAGTCGGGTGTGTTTCGGATCATTTTCGGATTCATTTTAAACTTGTGAGAATTGCTGAAGTTTTTCAAACTCTGGTGTCATCGCACCTGCGGTGACGTTGACCGCGGGTGCGGACACGCACGTGTAGAAGGAAGCTCGTGGATGCTGCCCTGGTCTGGGTAGCCAGTGATCGCATGTACGACAAAAGGACAGTAGAAACAAAGTCGCTTCTGCGGAGAAGTGATCGCAGAAGCGGAAGACGAGCTGGGTGAGGATTTTGCAGAAGCGGACAAATGTCCGCATGCGCGCATTCGCAGGTGCGACTATTTTGATCGCAGAAGCGGACCTAGGTGTGTAAAGTCAATTCCGCACCTACGATGGAATTTCCGCAGGTGTGACTGAGGGTCCGTAGGTGCGAGATCACTGGGTAGAAAAAGGGGAAATTACGAGGGTTTGATCTCATTTTCATTTTGGGACTTTGAGAGCTCGGATTGAGGCGATAATTTGAGGGATTTTCAGAGGAAACTATTGGGTAATGATTCTTAACTCATTTTTGGTTATTTTCCACTAATCTATCATTAATTTCACCTTCTAATTTAAGATTTGAGTTGAGAAAATTTTGGGAAAAAGTGGGGAAGTTCTTCAACCAAATTTTTGGATTTTGATTGAGATGTTGATATCAGATTTGAGTAATTTTGGTACGAGTGAACTCGTGGTTGTGTGGGTGTTCATATTTTGTGATTTTACCTGATTCTAAGACGTGGGCCAGAGTCGACCTTTTGAGGCGATTTTCGAAATTCTTGTTAAAGTCTTTATTTCATTAATTAGATTATGTTATTATAGTTGTATTTATAGTATGTACTTATTTTTGGCTAGATTTGGGTCATTAGAGTCAGAAAATTGAGGAAAAGACATTTTTGTTGATTGATTGAGCTTGGCTCAAGGTAAGTGGCTTGCCTAACCTTGTGTGGGGGAAATCCCCTTAGGATTTGGTACTGTTATGATACTTCTGTGATATGTGAGCGCCGTGTATGCGAGGTGACGAGTACATACATGGGATAATTGTTGAAAAATTTGGTTTTTACTGAGTAGTAACCTGTTACATCTTAATTGAGTTATACCAGCATGTGTAGATATCCTGTTTAGCCTACTATCGCATGTTTACGTGTCTTAAATGCTTATTTGAATTTTGTGTAGCATGCTTAGTTGAATTTCCGTTTTCCTTGATCTGTATCAGTCTTTAACTGTAGAGTTCTTGGTGTTAATTGTTGTTTCCATCAATTTTCGAGCTGTGTGTTTACTTTTGGGACTACGAGGCGGTACCTCGGGATATCCCCCCTGCACATTTACTTTTAGGACTACAAGGTGGTACCTTTAGAGATCTCCCTGCATATTTACTTTTAGGACTATGAGGCGGTACCTCGGGAGATCCCCTTGCATATTAATTTTTGGGACTACAAGACGGTATTTCGGGAGATCCCCTATTGAGTATTTACTTTTGGGACTGCAAGATGGTATCTCGGGACCGTTCTTGTTGTTTATCTCATTCTGATGTGTTGTTATTTCTCTGTGAATTCTTTTTGTTAAATTCTCAGTTTTTCTTCATGTTGTTATATCTGTCTTATTATATCCTAGTAGGACCAGGACCTGAACTCGTCACTACTTTACCGAGGTTAAGCTTGACACTTACTGAGTACCATTGTGGTGTACTCATGCTACTCTTTCGCAAATGTTTTGTGTGTAGATCCAGGTGCTTCTTATCAGCCCAACTATTAGCTGAGAGTGCTTGTTGTTGTACGGAGACTTCAAGGTACATCTGTCGTGTCCGCTGACCTCGGAATCCCCCTTTATCCCTTATGTTGTTCCCTCCTTTATTTCTTTTAGATACTGATGTATAGAAACAATTAAAAAAATTCTTAGAGCTTGTGACTTGTGACTACCGATTTTGGGAATATTGTTTATACTCGAGTGCTGGTTTACTTGTACATGCCGAACGGTATTGTCACGACCCATTTTTCCCTCCGAAAGGTAAAATGACGACACCTAGTCTCTAATACTAGGTAAGCCTAAAATTTGTGGAAAAATAATAGAATTAATAAAATAAAGACAGAAAAGAACTCAAGTAGATATAACATAGCTGCTCAGCATGTACACTTTCACTTCCCAAAACCAGAAGTGTCACGATAGTCACAAGCTCTGTACTAAATGTAGCTCTATACAATGAAATAGTGGAAAATACATAAGTCCTCTATGCCTATACTAGAGTAGAAGGGGACTCGTGGGATTGTGCGGACGCAGCAGAATTACCTCGCGGTCTCCTGGCAGCTACTAGAACGACTCCTAGCCACGATACTGGGTGCTGGTACCTGGATCTGCACATGGGGAAAACATGCGCAGGAAAGGGCGTGAGTACTCCACAGTCGGTACTCCGTAAGTGCCAAGCCTAACCCCAGTCAAGTAGTGACGAGGTCAGGTTGAGGCTCTACTGAGTTTTTAAAACAAGTCAATATAAATATAAAACAATGAAACATAGATGTGAATGATAAACAGGATTAATGGAAACTAGGAGAATTTATAACAAACAGAGAGCCCTCGGCTCAGCACAACATATATTTCAACAGTAAATGTGGAATGCAGTACAAGGGGAAAGCTCCCGAATCTCAGTCCATAGTCCCAATTTAAATATGCTATGCAGTATAGGGGGAAAGCTCCCGGATCTCTATCAGTAGTCCCAATTTAATATGCATTTCAGTACAGGGGGAAAGCTCCCGGATCTCGGTCCGTAATTCCAGTTTAAATATGAAATGCAGTACAGGGGGAAAGCTCCCGGATCTCGATCCGTAGTCCCAATTTAAATATGCAAAGCAGAAGTATGCCGAATACGACTTAATTAAACAGTCCAGTAAAACAACAGGAAAGAATAGAGTAAAGCTACCTAAGCATGGTGCAACTAGTAGCAAATAAGAGGAAGTCAAGTAAGGACAGGTAGGCATGCTTACTGTTAAGCTAACTACTCAGTTAAGACAGGAAACAGTAATATATGAATGAAAATGAGTCATTTCATGGAAGTAAAAATAGGATTTTAGCAACAATGACCCGTGTACGCATTCGTCACCTCACGTACACGGCGTCCACGTAAAAAAATCAGTATAAAAATACCTAAGGGGAAGTCCTCAACACAGAATTAGGCAAGCCCTTTACATTGACTATGCTAATAAACTCAATACCACGCTCTTGCCACGAGTATCCAACTCCGGGTGGACCAAATCTAGTCAATTCGATTGCATAGTGTAAATATCATTTCAAGAAAACAAAATAGATAATTATTTCTAAGCTAATACGCGAAATTAGGAAATTCGCCCAAAAAGTTCCCCGGGCCCACGTCTCGGAATTGGGTAAAATTTATATTTTCTGGACACCCATTCACTCACGAGTTTAACCATATGAGAATCTCTCAAATCGGAGGTCAAACACCCAACCAAAACTCAAAAATTCGGTCAATGAAGTTCATCCCATTTTTCCCATTTTCTACCCAAAGTTTTCGAAATTAAAGGTTGGATTTAAGATTGGAATCATGAAAATTGATCTATAATGGATAGAAATCACTTACCCAAGTTATCCAGGTGCAAAAGTCTCCAAGAATCGCCCCTCCCGAGCTCCCCAATTCAAAAATGGTCAAAATAGGCTTTAACCCTCGATTTTGGGTCTTAAGAATCTACCCAGTTATTGACCAATGCGTTTGCGGAAGGTCAATCGCGAACGAGATGAGTAATGAACACTCGCCCAGAAAATGGTCTATGCGAACGCGAATGGGGGAGTGCGATCGCGAACCTCAGGTTCCTTAACCCACTGCGAACGCGTCCAAGGCCTGCGAACGCGCAGGGAAATGACCCAACCCCTGGGACCCCAACTCAAAGCTATGCGAATGCACTCTGCTATCCGCGAATGCGAAGCACTAAAAATCCCTAAAGCCTATTATGCCTATGCGTTCGCGGCTACACCCACGCGAACGCACAAGAGAAAACCAGACCAACAAAATCTGATGCATTCTTAAATCCAAATATAATCTGTTGAGCATCCGAAATACACCCGAGGCCCTCGGGACTTCAACCAAAACTACCAAACAACTCTAATACCCCATTCAAACTTGGTTGAGCCTTAAAAACACATCTCATAACATCAAAATCATCAAATATGCATAGATTCAAGCCTAAGAACTTATGAAATTTCTAGAATTCACGTCCGATGCCGAAACACGTCTAAACTCATCCGAATGACCTCAAAATTTTCACACAGGTCATAAATCAGATTACAAACCTGCTGTCGCTTTCGGAATTCCATTCCGAGTACGATATCAAAATTTCACCTATCGTCCGAAATCGCCGAAATTCTAACTTTCGCCAATTCAAGCCTAAATCCAGAACCGACCTCGAAAACACATTCCGAACACGCTCCTAACCCCGAAATCACCCAACAGATCTAACAGAGTCGACGGAATTCCATTCCGGATCCATCTTCACACATCTCTAGCTGCGGCTAGATTTCTAAAGCTAAATTCCACATTTATGGACTATGTGTCCAAAATCACCCCGGATTTCATCACTCAACGCTCTGACAAGTTCCAATAACATAAATAGACATGGGATAAGCGGTTATTAGGGGATCAGGGCGCTAACTCTCAAAACGACTGACCGGGTTGTTACATCCTCCCCCTCTTAAGAAATCGTTCGTCCTCGAACGAGCATAGAAACATATCTGAAGCTGTGAAAAGATGAGGGTACTGACTCCGCATATCTTGCTCGGTCTCCTAAGTCGCCTCCTCGACTGGCTGACCCCTCCACTGAACATTTACTGACGCAATATCCTTTGACCTGAGCTTCCTGACCTGCCTATCCAATATAGCTACTGGCTCCTCAACATACGACAGATCCTTGTCCAAATGGACTGAACTGAAATCCAAAACATGAGTCGGGTCACCGTGATACTTTTGGAGCATGGAGAGGTGGAACACCGGATGAACCCCTGCTAGGCTGGGAGGCAGGGCTAGCTCATAAGAAACCTTCCCAACACGTCGCAACACCTCAAAAGGGCCAATAAATCTCGAACTCAGTTTTCCTTTCTTCCCGAACCTCATGACTCCATTCACCTTGTCCAGGGCATCCTGGACCAAGTCTGTACCCAACAATCGGGCCTCGCCCTGCTCAAACCATCCCATGGGAGACCTGCACCGCCTACCATACAAAGCCTCATACGGCGCCATCTGAATGCTGGACTGGTAGCTGTTGTTGTAAGAAAATTCTGCAAGAGGCAAGTATCGATCCCATGACCCTCCAAAATATATCACACATGCACGGAGCATATCCTCCAGAATCTGAATCGTGCGCTCGGACTGCCTGTCCGTCTGAGGGTGAAAAGTTGTGCTCAACTCTACCCTAGTGCCTAACTCCTGCTGAATGGCTCTCCAGAACCGTGAAGTGAACTGTGTACCTCTGTCTGAAATGATGGATACTGGAATACTCTGGAGGCGAACAATCTCTCTGATATAAATCTCAGCCAACCTCTCCGATGAATATGTAGTCAGTACTGGAATGAAATAGGCTGATTTGGTCAGCCGATCCACAATCACCCAAATAGCATCATGATTCCTCAAAGTCCGAGGAAGTCCAACCACAAAGTCCATGGTGATCCGCTCCCACTTCCACTCTGGAAGCTCAATCTGCTGAAGTAACCCTCCCGGTCTCTGATGCTCACATTTGACTTGCTGACAGTTGAGACACTTGGCTACAAACTCCGCTATATCCTTCTTCATCCTTCGCCACCAATAGTGTTGTCTCAAATCCTGGTACATCTCCGCGGTACCCGGATGGATGGAATACCGCGAACTATGGGCCTCATCAAGAATCAAATCCCGAGGCCCATCCATATTGGGCACACAGATCCGACCCTCCATCCTCATCACACCATCATCTCCTATAGTCACATCCCTGGCATCACCCTGTCGGACTCTATCCTGAAGAACCAAAAGGTGGGGATCATCATACTAGCGCTCTCTGATACGGTCATCAAGGGAAGATCGAGCAACCACACAAGATAATACCCGGCAAGGCTCAGAAAAATCCAATCTCATGAACTGACTGGCTAAGGACTGAACATCTAAGGCTAGAGGGCTCTCAGCTGCATGAAAGTATGCCAAACTCCCCAAACTCTCCGCCTGGCGACTCAAGGCGTCGACCACCACATTGGCCTTCTCCGAGTGGTATAATATAGTGATGTCATAGTCCTTAAGCAACTCCAACCACCTACGCTGGCGCAAATTTAGATCCTTCTGCCTGAATATGTGCTGCAAACTCCGGTGATCCGTGAATATCTCATAGGGAACACCATATAAATAATGACGCCATATCTTCAGGGCGTGAACAATCACTGCCAACTCGAGATCATGAACATGGTACTTTTTCTCATGAACCTTCAACTGTCTGAACGCGTTGGCAATCACCCTACCGTCCTGCATCAACACCACTCCCAGGACAATCCTTGAAGCATCAATAGACTGTATAGGACCCGGAACCGGTAGGAAAAACCAACACAGGAGTTGTGGTCAGGGATTTCTTGAGCCTCTGAAAGCTCTCATCACACTCCTCAGTCCATATAAAAGGTGCACCCTTCTGGGTCAGTCTGGTCATAGGCACTGAAATGGATGAAAATCCCTCCACAAAATGGTGATAGTACCCAGCCAAACCGAGGAAACTACCGATCTCAATAGCTGAGGACGGTCTGGGCTAAATCTGTACAACCTCCACCTTCTTTGGATCTACCTTGATCCCATCCGAAGACACCACATGGCCTAGGAATGCCACATAATCCAGCCAAAATTCACACTTAGAAAACTTGGCATACAACTTCTTCTCCCTCAATGTCTGAAGCACGGTCCTCAGGTACTGCTCATGGTCCTCCTAGGACCGAGAATATACCATAATTTCATCAATGAACATAATGACGAAAGTATCAAGATAAGGCCAAAATATGCTGTGCCTCAGGTGCATGAAGGCTGCTGGGGCATTGGTCAGCCCAAATGACATAACAAGGAACTCATAGTGGCCATATCTGGTCCTGAAGGTAGTCTTCGGGATATCCGATTCCCGAATCTTCAACTGATAATAACCTGAACGCAGATCAATCTTGGAGAACACCCTAGCACCCTGGAACTGGTCAAATAAATCATCAATGCGAGGCAATGGGTACTTGTTCTTCACTGTCACCTTATTCAACTGCCGGTAGTCAATACACATATGTATCGAGCCATCCATTTTCTTCACAAATAACACCGGAGCACCCCAAGGTGATACACTGGGCCTGATGAACCCCTTCTCAAGTAACTCCTGCAACTGCTCCTTCAACTCCTTCAACTCAGTAGGAGCCATGCGATAGGGAGGAATAGAAATGGGCTGAGTTCCCGGCAACAAGTCAATGCCGAAATCAATGTCTCTATCGGGCGGCATACCCGGAAGATCAGTTGGAAATACATCAGAATAGTCCCTGAAAACTGGAATTGACTCAACTGTAGGGGTATCAACACTAACATCTCTTACATAAGCCAAATATGCATCACATCCCTTTTTGACCATCCGCTGAGCCTTAAGAAAAGAAATGACTCGGCAGGGAGTATACTCTAAGGAACCTCTCCACTCTAACCTCGGTAATCCTGGCATAGCCAGCGTCATGGTCTTGGCGTGACAATCAAGAATATCATAGTAGGGAGACAGCCAGTCCATACCCAATATAACATCGAAATCTACCATACTGAGCAGTAGTAAATCAACTCTGGTCTCAAAACCACTGATAGCAATCAAACATGACCGATATACGCGGTCCACAATAAGATAATCTCCCACCGGAGTAGAAACCTAAACAGGGAAACTCAAAGAATCCCGAGATATCCCCAGATGTGAAGCAAAATAAGAAGACACATATGAATATGTAGAACCTGGGTCAAATAATACCGATGCATCCCTATGACAAACAGGAACAATATCTGTGATGACTGAATCTGAAGTAATGACCTTGGATCGGGCCGGAAGAGCATAGTACCTGGCTTGGCCTCGCCCTCTAGGTCGACCTCGACCCCGACCTCCAGCTGCCTGAGGTGGTGGGGTAGCAGCTAGGTCTGGAAGAATAGCTGAAGGACCTGGTGGAAGACGTGGATCCTGATAAGTCTGAGGTGGTGCACCCTGATAAATCTGAGGTGGTGCACCCCTCCTTGCTCTGGGGAATCCCTGATCATATGACGAGGGTCACCACACTCAAAGAAACCCCTCAGAGGACGTGGCGAATGCTGCTGACTCTGATCTGGCCTGCTGGACTGGACAGTGATAGCACCTCGAGCAGGAGGCGCCTGAGATACTGGTGGTGCATAATAAGGCTCCTGAGGTCTAGGAGGATCTGGAATACCACTGGCTGCTGGGAGAGCTGAATGAACGGCGCGACTACAAAACCCCTACCATATCGTGTTGCTGGTGCACGGGCTCCTGAAAAATGACCAGTCTCTCGAGACCTCTTGGCCTCTCTCTCCTCCCTGTCCTGGGACAATATAGTCTCAATCCTCCGGGAAATACTCACAGCCTGCTTGTAAGTAATCTCGGTCTCCAGCTCTCTGGCCATGCTGGTCCGAATAGTGGGGTGGAGTCCCTCAATAAAGCGTCGAACCCTCTCTATGACAGTGACAACCAAAGCTGGTGCATGGTGAGCCAAATCGCTGAAACGGACTACATACTCTGACACAATCATGGCACCCTGGCGTAGCTGCTCATACTCCGCACGCCAAGCATCCCTGAAGCTCTAAGGGACAAACTCAAGTAAGAACATCTCGGAGAACTGAGCCCAAGTAAGTGCAGCTGCGTCGTCCGGGCTACTAAGCTCAAAAGCACGCCACCACTGATAAGCTGCTCCCCTCAGCTGGAACGCTGTGAAAGAAACCCCACTCGTCTCCACAATACCCATAGTGCGGAGAATGCGATAAAAACCCCTCAAGAAAACCCAGGGCGTCATCCGAAGCTAGTCCGCTGAACTCAGGTGGGTGGTACTTCTTGTACCTCTCAAGTCGGAGCTGTTCTGCCTCAGGAACAGCTATCCTAGTCTCATGCTGGGCTGGAGCTGCTGGGGGCATAGGAATATACTCTGGGACCTGCCCAATATGAACCCTCTGCTCAGGAGTACGGGCAGCGGGAGTGTGTGCCTCCTCCGGCCTGGGATGTAGCTGGAGCTATCGGAAGTAGTCACGCTTGAGACAGAGTGCTGAAGGCACTCAAGAACTTGGCCAATGTCTCCTGGAGGTCTGGAGTAACAGTAGGGACCTCCTGTGCCCCTCCAACTGTAGCTGCTGGGGGATCCTCTTCCTCTGCTCTAGCCGGTGCTCGGGCTGCACCGTGTGCTCGTCCTCTGCCCCGGCCCCTGCCTCTGGTGGCTCTGACTAGGGGCTCGGGTGCTTGGTCATCAGTACGTCCGGTATGAACCATCTGAGAGCAAGAATAGAATAGATTTTATGAATTTGATGACAATAACTAGCACGATAAGGAATTCCAAAGAATTTGATTGTTCTTAACAGTTACATAGCCTCTCGAAGATAGACACAGATGTCTCCGCACCGATCCGCGAGACTCTAATAAATCGTCTTATGACTCCTATGAACCTAGAAGCTCTGATACCAACTTGTCACGACCCGTTTTGCCCTCCGAAAGGTATCATGACGACACCTAGTCTCTATGACTAGGTAAGCCTAAAATTTGCGGAAAAATAATAGAATCAATAAAATAAAGACAGAAAAGAACTCAAGTAGATATAACATAGCTCCTCAACATGTACACTTTCACTTCCCAAAACCCGGAGTGTCACGATAGTCATAAGCTCTGTACTAAATGTAGCTCTATACAATGAAATAGTGTAAAATACATAAGTCTTCTATGCCTATACTAGAGTAGAAGGGGACCCGTGGGATTCTGCAGATGCGGCAGAATTACCTCGCGGTCTCCTAGCAGCTGCTAGAACGACTCCTAGCCACGATACTGGGTGCTGGTACCTGGATCTGCACATAGGGAAAACATGCGCAAGAAAGGGCGTGAGTACTCCACATTCGGTACTCCGTAAGTGCCAAGCCTAACCCCAGTCAAGTAGTGACGAGGTCAGGTTGAGGCTCTATTGAGTTTTTAAAACAAGTCAATATAAATATAAAACAGTGAAACATAGATGAGCAATGATAAACATGATTAATGGAAACTGGGAGAATTTATAACAAACAAAGAGCCCTTGGCTCAGCACATCATATATCTCAACAGTAAATGTGCAATGCAGTACAAGGGGAAAGCTCCCGGATTTCAGTCTGTAGTCCCAATTTAAATATGCTATGCAGTACAGGGGGAAAGCTCCCGGATCTCTGTTCGTAGTCCCAATTTAAATATGCATTTATGTACAAGGGGAAAGCTCCTGGATCTCGGTCCATAGTGCTAATTTAAATATGAAATGCAGTACAGGGGGAAATCTCTCGGATCTCGGTTAATAGTCCCAATTTAAATATGCAAAGCAGAAGTATGTCAGATACGACTTAATTAAACAGTCTAGGAAAACAACAGGCAAGAATAGAGTAAAGATACCTAAGCATGGTGCAACTAGTTGCAAATAAGAGGAAGTCAAGTAAGGACAGGTAGGCATGCTTACTCTTAAGCTAACTACTCAGTTAAGACAGGAAACAATAATATAGGAATGAAAATGAGTGATTTCATGGAAGTAAAAATAGGATTTTAGCAACAATGACCCGTGTACACACTCGTCACCTCACGTACACGGCGTCCACGTAACAAAATCAGTATAAAAATGCGTAAGGGAAGTCCCCAACACAGAATTAGGCAACCCACTTCCCTTGACTACGCTAATCAACTCAATACCACGCTCTTCCCACGAGTATCCAACTCTGGGTGGACCAAATCTAGTCAATTCGATTGCATAGTGTAAATATCATTTCAAGAAAACAAAATAGCTAATTATTTCTAAGCTAATACGCGAAATTAGGAAATTCGCCCAAAAAGTCCCCCGGGCCCACGTCTCGGAATCGGGTAAAATTTATATTTTCGGATACCCATTCACTCACGAGTCTAACCATATAATAATCTCTCAAATCGGAGGTCAAACACCCAATCAAAACTCAATAATTCGGTCTATGAAGTTCATCCCATTTTTCAAATTTTCTACCAAAATATTTCGAAATTAAAGGTTGGAGTTAAGATTGGAATCATGAAAATTGATCTATAATGGATAGAAATCACTTAACCAAGTTACCCAGGTGCAAAAGTCTCCAAAAATTGTCCCTCCCGAGCTCCCCAATTCAAAAATGGTAAAAATAGGCTTTAACCCTCGATTTTGGGTCTTAAAGAATCTGCCCAGTTATTGACATATGCGTTTGCGGAAGGTCAATCGCGAATGCGATGAGTAAAGAACAACACGCCTAGAAAATGGTCTATGTGAATGCGAATGGGGGAGTGCGATCGCGAGCCTCAGGTTCCTTAACCCACTGCGAACGCGTTCCAAGGCCTGCGAATGCGCAAGGAAATGACCCAACCCCTGGGACCCCGTCTCAAAGCTATGCGAACGCACTTTGCTATCCACGAACACGAAGCACTAAAAACCCCTGAAGCCTATTATGCCTATGCGTTCGTGGCTACACCTACGCGAACGCACAAGAGAAAACCAGAATAGCAAAATCTGATGCATTCTTAAATCCAAATCTAACCCGTTGAGCATCCGAAATACACCCGAGGCCTCCGGGACTTCAACAAAAATACCAACCAACTCTAATACCCCATTCAAACTTGGACGAGCCTTAAAAACACATCTCATAACATCAAAATAATCAAATATGCATAGATTCAAGCCTAAGAACTTACGAAATTTCTAAAATTCACGTCTGATGCCGAAACACGTATAAACTCATCCGAATGACCTCAATTTTGCACACAGGTCATAAATGACATTACGGACCTGCTGTCGCTTTCGGAATTCCATTCCGAGTCCGATATCAAAATTTCACCTATCGGCCGAAATCGCCGAAATTCTAACTTTCGCCAATTCAAGCCTAAATACACAACCGACCTCGAAAACACATTTCGAACACACTCCTAACCGCGAAATCACCTAACGGAGCTAACGAAGTCGACGGGATTCCATTCATGATCCGTCTTCACACAGCTCTAGCTACGACCAGATTTCTGAAGCTAAATTTCACATTTATGGGCTATGTGTCCAAAATCACCCCGGATTTTATCACTCAACGCTCCAACAAGTTCCAATAACATAAATAGACATGGGAGAGGCGGTTATTAGGGGATCGGGGTGCTAACTCTCAAAAAGACCGATCGGGTCGTTATAGGCATTTTATCAGTATTTAGTTATCTATTGAAGTTTAGTTGTTAAATACTGCATTTATTTCCTTTATTCCACAATTGTTAGGCTTACCTAGTCGTAGCAACTAGGTGCCGTCATGATGTTTTACGGATTGAGAATCAGGTCGTGACACAAATCTACCATGAGATCCAGCCACATTACCTTGTGACTACCTCCATGCATCTTTAAGTGGTCCAAGGATCCATTGATCACATGCTGTCCTCTGCTGAAGATGATGACCGAGTAGTAGAGTGCATCCAGATAGAATCCAAGACAGAGCTGGAGGAAGACCCAAATGATGAATATAAGTACAATGATGATGGTGAGAAATTTGAAGAAGCTCCGGAAGAAGAGGAGATAGGGAATGATTCCAGGGATAGTTACTAAAAGTTAGTTGATTTCCCCTTCTTTCCCACTTTGTATTTTGGTCCCTATTTTTATTATTTTCCCTAAGGGAAAGTTGTTCAAGCCCATGCAGTTCTATGAATGCCGGAAATAATTATGTAACCTCTGCTCCCGCTTATCTTAATCCAAACACTATCAATAAAAACAAAATTTGCTTCGGATATAAATGTGTCAAATATTCGCGACTTAGACCTACCTCTGGCAATGAAGGTCCCATGAATTCTAGGAAAATATGCTTGCATGAATAGGTGAACTAACTACTATGTGTGACCTTTCACTCGTATAAATAATGAAACTGACTTTTGTATTTTTTTTTTGTTTTTTCCTTTCATTTCTTGCTTTATTATTACTCCCCAAAAGAAAAGTTGGTTTGTGTCGACCCAAAACTGGCGGAACCACTGTACAACCTAAGATCAAAGGGGAAAATGTCTGATACAGATAGTCTGACTGAACATGCTCTGGTAATAGACGATAGCCCGAGGCGATCGGGAGAGAAGGACGATACAAAGAATGATGAACATGTGGCCAAGATGGCCCAGGAGATGGTATCTTTCAGGAGGAAGTACAGCATATCAGGGAACTAGCAATCTGGACATGACAACGCTTTCACGACCAACTCATTTTCCCTCTCTAGATTCAATCCCTGACCACTTCCCTTCTATCTCTCGCCAGGCTAACAACACCTCGACTTCCGTTGCTACCACTCAAATCATACATCCAGTAACCCCTGAAAATCCACCAAATCCTCCTATCCACACTCCCTACGTACCACATTACGTTCAAACGCCACAAAACCGCGACGTTACCACCAACACGATTCACACCCCTCATCGTGACAGAGTCACCCTTTACCACTCACAAAAATCAGCACATACCCATGGCACATACTGCTGCATATAAGCGATATGTTCTTCCTGTATATGCCGTTTCTGAACCTACCTTTACCGCGCATGTCACAGTCAGGGAACCCTTATGAGATTGACCAGTACGCCGAGATGGAAAGGGAAGCTAGGCGAAAAGAGGAGGATTAGTGTTTGAGAAGTTACAAATCTTGAGAAAACAAATAAAGAATCTCCAAATCGATCGGGAAAGTGAATGTCTGGACTACGAGGATATGTGTATCCATCTGGATGTGGATATGCCAGTAAGGTACAAGCCTCCAAAGTTCGATATCTTCAATGGGATGAGTGATACCCACGCACATTTGAGGGTATATTATGACAAGTTAGTTGGAGTGGGAAGAAATGAGAATTTGAGGATGAAGTTGTTCATAAAAAGCCTTACATGGGAGCACTTACTTGGTATACTCGACAAGATCCGCGAAACTGGAGGACATGGAAGGATACGGCGAAATATTTCATGAATCTCTTTCGATTCAACAGAGAGATCACACATGATGGGTTTGCACCGGTAAACTTGTAGAAGAAGCCGTCCGAGTCATTCTAAGAATATGCGCGTGAATAGAGATTAGAGGCTGCCAGGGCACAACCTCCATTGGACGACAATGGATTGACTAAGTACTTCATCAGGGCCTAGGAAGGGATTTACTTTGAGAAAATGATGCACATGATGTGATAGAAATTCCCCGAACTGGTCAAAATAAGATATTTCTTATAAGAAGGTATAAAATCCAGCAAAGTACAATTCATGGCTGCACTGCAAGCAGCTAGCAAGACAATCCAATCAGGGTCAATCGGTAGCGGAAAGAAGAAAAAGGAAGAAGTATAAGCAGTCATCCCTTATTATCAACCCATCCCACATCATGGAAACACCTCTTATTCCCCTAAAAACCATTCACCCCACCACCTGCCAATGCTCTAGTCTACAACACACATCCATATTACCACCCCAACCTCAATATAACCTGCCTCGAACCCATAACAACCACACCCACAATGATTATATGCTCCTGTCCGAACCACCACTCATCAAAATCGACCCACTTATGCACCACAACCTCGCCCAAAGTTTGAAGAGAGGGGTCCTAGAAATTATACCCCGATTGTTGAACTTTAGCTTAACTGTTTGAAGATTGAGGAGAGCAGGTTTGATACATCCAATGGAAGGAAGGGTTCCTGATTATCCTTCAAAGTATTTTGATGCAACCAAAGGGTGAATGTACCATTCAAACATTCCCGGGCATGATACTGAAGATTGTTTTTGTCACGACCCAAAATCCTATCTTAGGTCGTGATGGCGTCCAACAGCGGGGTTAGGCAAGCCAACACTCAATTTACTAAGGGTTCTTTCTTATTAGATTAAACATTTCAACATATACTCAGTTTTTAAAAATTAAAACAAGAATCGACAAGGATAATTAGCCAGTTTTTAATATCAAAAACAGTCATGAAGAGGCGTGAGCCAATATATATACAAACCCGAAATCCATAATAACTATCACGTGTGTGCCAGGAACTAGTGTCACAAGTCCTACGGGCATACTAACAGAATATACAAAAGTTATAATATACAGTCCCACTATTTGAAGCAAATAGATGGGAAATAAGAAAAAGAAACTCCATGGTGCTGCCGGAGATCGCCAAGAGAAAGCAGATCATCGTGAAGTCAGGTCCGTCTATAATCAAAATCAAGCTCCAGTCCGACCGCCAGATGCACCAGCCTCAGAACCTGTACAATTAAGTACAGAAGTGTAGCATGAGTACATAAATATATATGTACCTAGTGAGTATCCCGCCTAACCTCGAAGAGGTAGTGACGAGAGGTCGACTGGACACTCACTAAGGTCCAACATTATAATTTAACAGAATATGATGGAAACGGTAGGCATGTAAAGGCAGTGAAGCAACAAATATATATAAGGCACTGAAATCCAAGGAAGTATCGGGAATAAATAAAACAATTACTACTTCACCTTCTCCCAAATATCTGTCAAATCAATGTCCCTTAATTTAGTAATAAAATAAATCATGCGCATGCAGGGTAAGGACAACCGACCGGAGTCATAAGATATTCATGTCCGTGCACTGTCGAGGGTCGAACGGCCCGAACCATAAGTACATCTTTCCATAAAGTACTCACATCTATGCACTGCGGAGGATCGAATGGCCCGAACCAAAAGTGCATCTTTGCCATAAAGGAATCCTCTCTATGCACTGCCGAGGATCAAATAGCCCGAACCAAAAGTGCATCTCTCAATCCGCCGTGGCGTATGACCCATTCCCATTTGAGTGGGGGAAATCACACTCCGCTCGCGGAATGTAAATTGCGAAGCGGTCACATGCACACATATTATTCCTTTTTAAATAACTTTTCAGTGATAAATTCCTTACAGGTTTTCTCAAATTCCATGACCTCAGGGAAATAAGCCGCATGTAACATTTAATTTATTAAGCATATAGCTCATATCAAGTAAAACACAAGGCATGATGTGGGCCTAACTACCCAGTCATAATAGTAATAGCCGCTACGTACGGACTCTCATCACTTTGTACGTACGTAGCCCCCACAATTATCACATATAGCATTTAAATCACCTAGGGGGACAATTCCCCCTTACAAAGTTAGAAAGGAGACTCACCTCCCATCGCACCTACTCCCCGGGTCTAGAATGCGCCCGAAACTCCAAACTCGACACCCACAGACTCGCAACTAGCCAAATGTTATACAAATATATCAATTTATATTCAAACACGGAATTCTCCTATTATTTAGTCAAATTCACCATTCTTGAAGAAATCCCAAAATCCAACCCCGGGACCGCATGCCCGGATTCCGAAAATTCTCGAAGGAAACACTCACCCATAACCTAAGGATCGTTAATATATGATTTTTGTATGATTTCATAGCCAATGCACGAGTAATTTTCTGCATTTTCAAAATCCCTAGGTTACTACCCCAAATCCTTAATTTTCACTAATTTAGGTAGTTAATTTAGCTTGTAATCCATGCATGAAACTAATATTAGGGTAGAATTTACTTACCTTCAATAACTAGGTCGTTTTCCCCTCTTGAATACTGAAAATCATCCCAAGGAAGAAGAAGAAGATGAGGGAAATGAATTAAATCCCGTTATAAAAACACACTGCCCAGTGGTCTCCTTTATGCGATCGCGGCTTGAGCAGTGCGATCGCACAACTTTAATTGACCAGGCCCACATGGCCTTCTATACGAACGCGTAGAGGGCCCTGCGAACGCAGAGGGTAAGAAGTAGCTGGGCTGGCCTAAAGTCTAGGCTGTGTGCGAATGCGGGTGGTGTGTGCGATCGTACTAGGTCAGGAGCCCAAACCATCGCGATTGCGGTGCCCTTTGTTTGAACGCACAGGGCATTCACCACCCCTGCCCAGTTCCTTCTTTGCGAACGCATTAACCCATCCGCGATCGCAGAGAAGGAAACCAGACCTGGAAATTTTTGGTGTTTTGCAATTAGCTCCGAGGGGTCCGAAACTCACCCGAGCCCCTCGGGACTCCGTCCGAATGCATTGGCAAGTCTGTATTCATGATACGGACTCGCTCGAATTTTTGGAACGTGAAAAACAACAACGAAACTAACAATTCGACCCCAAAACCAAATTGAATCAAACTTTGAACTTAAAGTTCTAGAATTCGCTAACAATACGCCGAACTGACCTATACTACTCGGAATGACACCAAATTTTGCGGCAAGTCATAAATGAAATAATAGAACTATTCCCGATCTCGGAATTCCATACGGACCTCAATAACACAAAAACACGTCCCAAACCACAATATTAACTTAAGGAAATCCTTATTTCGATATTTGGCACCGAAATGCTCCCGGGTCATCCAAAACCCATTTCGAACATACGCCCAAGTCTGAAATCATCATACGAATGGAACCGTCGAAACTTGATTTCGAGGTTTACTAAAAATGTGGACCGAAGTCAAACTTGGCCTTAAAGGCCAACCTTAAGGAACCAAGTGTTCCTATAGCACTCTAAACACTTCAGAATCCCGAACCACCAGTCCCCGCAAGTCATAAATCATAATAAGCCACTATGGGAAGTTTCATTTAGGGAAACGGGGTCCGATAACGCAAAACGACCGGTCGGATCGTTACATTCTCCACCTCTTAAGCAATCATACCTGAAGTGCTGAATAAGTGTGGATATCTGCTCCGCATGTCCTTCTCAGACTCCCAGGTCGCTTCCTCGACTAGTTGACCCCTCCACTGGAACTTCACTGCAGAAACTCTCTAGGACCTCAACCAGCAATCCTACCTATCAGTAATAGCAACTGGCTCCTCCTCGTAGCTCAACCTCTCATCCAACTGAATAGTGCTGAAATCAACCATATGAGAGATGTCGGCGTGGTACGTCCGGAGCATGGATACATGAAAGACTAGATGAACTCCTGATAAACTGGGAGGTAAGGCTATCTCATAAGCAACCTCCCCAACTCGCCTCAACACCTTGAAGGGACCTATAAACCTCGGGCTCAACTTGCCCTTCTTCCCAAACCTTAAAATACTCTTCATCGGCGAGACCTTCAAAAGAACCTTGTCTCCCTCCATAAATGATACATCACGCGTCCCCTGATCCGCGTAACTCTTCTGTCTGGACTATGCTATACGGAGCCTCTCCTGAATCAACTTCACCCTCTCCAAAGCATCCCTCACCAGGTCGGTACCATATAACTTAGCCTCACCAGGCTTAAACCACCCGATAGGGGAACGACATCGCCGACCATACAAAGCCTCAAATGGGGCTATCTCGATGCTGGACTGGTAACTATTATTGCAAGAAAACTCGGCCAAAGGCAAGAACTGGTCCCACTGATCCCCAAAGTTAATCACACATGTCCTGAGCATGTCCTCCAATATCTGAACTGTATGCTCCGACTGACCATCAGTCTGAGGGTGAAATGTTATGCGGAGATCTATCTGGGTGCCCATCTCACTATGCAATGCTCTTCAGAAATGTGAGATGAACTGAGGACCTCGATCTGATATAATGGACACCGGCACACCGTGCAACCGGACTATCTCCCGAATATAGATCTGGGCTAACCTCTTCGAAGTATAAGGAGTAGCTACTAGAATGAAATGCACCGATTTGGTCAATCTATCCACAATGACCCAAACCGCGTCAACCTTCCGCAAAGTCCGAGGCAACCCAACCACGAAGTCCATAGTGACGCGCTCCCATTTCCACTCAAGAATGGGCATCTACTAAAGTAGGCCTCCTGGCTCTAGTGCTCATACTTCATCTGCTGGCAAATAAGACACTTAGTCACATACTCCATGATGTCCCTCTTCATCCGCCTCCACCAGTAATGTTGCTTCAAATCACGATACATCTTCGTAGCACCAGGATGAACAGAATATTGAGAACTGTGTGCCTCCTCTAGAATCCTCTCCCTCAGGCCATCAACATTAGGAACACATAAGCGGCCCTGATGTCTCAAAACACCATCCTCGCCAATAGTAACCTCCTTGGCCCTACCCTGAACCACTGTCTCCCGTAGCTCTGCCAAACACGAATCATCATACTGCCGAGCCTTAACCTCCCCCAATAACGAAGATTGAGCAATCACATGTGCAAGAAATCGATGAGGCTTTGAAAGGTCTAATCTCACCAGGCGATTAGCCAAGGACTGAATGTCCCAGGCTAGAGGTCTCTCCTCTACTGCAATATAAGCCAAGCTACCCATACTCTCCGCCTTCCTGCTCAGAGCATCCGCTACCACATTTGACTTGCCCGGATGATATTGAATGGTGATATCATAATCCTTCAACAACTCAAGCCATCTGCGCTGCCTCAAATTAAGATCCCTGTACTTGAACAAGTGCTGAAAGTTACGGTGGTCCGTATAAACCTCACAGGACACTCCATACAAGTAGTGCCTCCAAATCTTAAGAGCATGAACAATCTCCGCTAACTCCAAGTCGTGCCCAGGGTAATTATTCTCATGAACCTTCAGCTGGCGCGAATCATAAACAATAAATCTCCCTTCCTGCATCAACACACACCCCAAGCCAACGCGCGAAGCGTCGCAATATACTGTATACTTCCCAGACCGGAAAGCAATAGTAGAATTGGTGTTTAGGTCAATGCTGTCTTGAGCTTCTGAAAGCTCGCCTCACACTCGTCAGACCATCGGAACGGGAATTCTTCTGAGTCAATCTGGTCAATGGAGCTGCAATAGAAGAGAAACCCTCCACAAATCAGCGATAATAGCCAGCTAGGCCCAAAAAGCTCCCGATCTCTGTAGCTGAAGTATGACGCAACCAACTCTGAACTGCCTCGATCTTATGAGGATCAACCTTGATACCCTCTCCGGATACCACATGCCCCAGGAATGCTACGGAATCCAACCAGAACTCATACTTGGAGAACTTAGCATATAGCTTCTGTTCCCGCAAGGTCTGGAGCACAACCCTCAAATGCTGCTCGTGCTCACACAGGGTACGTGAGTAAATCAAGATGTCATCTATGAATATAATGACAAAGGAATCAATATACTCCCTGAACACCCTATTCATCAAGTCCATGAATGCTGCTGGGGCATTAGTCAAGCCAAAGGACATCACCAGGAACTCATAATGGGCATATCTCATACGAAAAGTAGTCTTCGGAACATCTAAAGCCCGAATCTTCAACTGATGATATCCCGATCTCA
>ML372433.1:0-13934 GCA_005239525.1 Nicotiana knightiana
CAATGATGCCGTATGAGTTTTCTCTACAGAGGAAAATTTGAGTCGTGACACATAATTACTTATTTGAATTAACCAATAATTAGCACAATAGTTCAGGTTCATTCTTATCCAAATTCATCACATAAATAAAATTATTGTCACGATCCAAATTCCCAACCTTAGGGATCGTGATGACGCCTAACACCACACTTGCTAGGCAAGCCATTGTTAGAATTCGATTAGCTATTTTCCTTTGGATATTTAATTAAACACAATAAGACAATTTAAAGTAAATTAAATCTAATGATTTCCAACTAATAACTTCATATATAAGAAATGACAAACGAATAAATAAACCAAGCCATGAACTAAATATATATATAACTCTAAGACTACCCCAGGGTCTGGTATCACAATTCACGAACTTCTAAGAATACTACAAATACTGGGCTGAAAGAAATAATATATCTATTTTGGGTGAAATAAAAAAGTCTCTATAAAACTACGAGAAGACTCCAAGAATGTGCGAACACCGGCAGATATACCTCGTGTCTCCAAATGATGAATGACCGCTACTAAAGTCTCTAACGCTGGAGGGTACCTGGATCTGCACAAAACAGTGCAGAGTGTAGTATCAGTACAACCGATCCATGTACTGAGTAAGTGTCGAGCCTAACCTCGACGAAGTAGTGACGAGACTACGATGCGGGCATTAACAATATAACATGTGAACAGTGCAAAATAAAGCAAGAAGAAAATTCTAAAACAAACAAACAATAACTGTAGCAACAATTAAAATAACTCAGTCACCTTTTCCAGATCTCAGCTATAACCAATTCTCACGTAAGTTTCCAAATTTCCTATCTTTGACTTTAAAATAAGAGTAGTGCAAAATGTGAGAAATAGTAGAGTAAAACAGTAAGCTTTCAAATCCTTTTTTTTTTTTTTTTTTGAAAATCAGTAAAATATAAGTGCCCTCCTTTATTATTCCTTGTTGCGGCGTGCAACTCGCTCCAACCTGTTCACTCTTATTGCTCCTCCCAATATATATATCACCCTTATTGCTCCTGTTGCGGCGTGCAACCCGATCCCACCCGTCCACCCTTATTACTCCTTGTTGCAGTGTGCAACCCGCTCCCACAATACATATCATATCACTTTATTTATAAAGAATTTCACAATTCAGGCTCAACCTTTATATACTACAAAGAAACAAAGGAAAAAACCAACATTTTCCAAAATAATGGAAAAAAGACTTAACAACAAGTTAACCAAGCCAAGTAGTCATAGAAACATCAATGAGCATAAAATAATTAAGCTATGAATCAAATAAATGGGAAACGGGGAAGAGATCATGGTTAACAGATAATTTGGTGGTGCATGGATACTCATCACATCACCTATACACCACACACATGCAAATTCACATAGCAATTAAGTCAGGGATTCCTATTCCCTCAAGTCAAGGTTAAACCAAGCACTTACCTCAAATTCGCAGGCCACTCACTGCTCAATTACAGCTTTTCCTTTAGAGTCTTGCTCTAACCTGCTCGAATCTAATCATAATCAGATTAATACCATCAACATAGGATAACGAATCGAATTCCACAAAAAAAGCTACAAAATATGCCAAAAATCTGAAATCGACCAAAATTCGACCCCCGGGCCCACCTCTCGAAATCAGTAAAAAAAAATGGCAGAATCAAAACCCTCGTCCTCTCCCGAGTCTAACCATATAAAATTTATCAGAATCGGACTCCATTTGGTCCCTAAAATTTCTACCTAAAACTCTCCAAAACTCAAGCCCTAACTTCCTCAATTTCACTTTAAAATCATCAATCAAATCCCAAAAACGAAGATGGATTCAAGAAACATAACCAAAAATGAGTAAAAAACACTTACCTGAATCCCTATTGTGAAAATCCCCTCGAAAATCGCTCAAACCCGAGCACCCCAACTCAAAATATGACCGAATGAACAAACCCTTATTTTATATATTTTTCTGCAAGCTATTCTTTTTGTACTCTAATGGATTCCTTGTGAAATTTTAGTCAAGTTAGGCTTTTGAATCACCCAATTTGACCTTATAATGAAGGAGATATTTAGGTTTTAATATTTAAAAAATAGTGCAGATTTTTAAATACGCCGCCGGTGGTAATTTCGTAATTAATGTGAAAAATATGGCAACCTTAGTAAAATGACCATAAAATCCTCATACAATGTCCAAATTCGATGATTCTTTTTGCTACGGGTTGGTAATGACGATACGGGTCTAATACTTCAACCAAAACTGAAACCAAAGCTTATTTGTTCACTATGATATCAGTTATGCTTGAAGCAACGACGTCGAAACATAAGAAAAACGAGCACAACACAACCCAAACCTATCTGAAACTCACTCGAGACCCTTGAGACCTCAACCAATAATTCAAATAAGTCATATATCAATACTCGAACTTAGTCGAACCTCCAGAACACTCAAGACAACACCAAAACACCAAATCGACCTCAGATTCAAGCCTAAGAACTTCTAAACTTCCAAAATTCGCTAACGACGTCGAAACCTACCAAACCACGTCCGAATGACCTCAAATTTTGCACACACATATCAAATGACACTACGAATCTACTCCAATTTTTGGAATTCCATTCAGATCCCGATACTTAATTTTCCACAGTCGACCAAAATCGCCAAATTTCTAACTTTCGCCAATTCAAGCCTAAAACGGAGTCTTAGTTCATAAGATGACCCCTTAGGTCATCACAATCTCCACCTCTAAAAAGAATGTTCGTCCTCGAATGGACATAGAAGATTACCTGAATTGGCGAACAAGTGTGGATACTTACTCTGCATGTCCTACTCGGACTCCTAAGTAGCTGCCTCAGCAGGCTGGCCTCTCTATTGCACTCGAACTGAAGGATAACTCTTAGATCTCAACTGACAAACATGTCGGTCTAAAATGACTACTGGTTTCTCCTCATAAGTGAAAGTCTTAGTCCAACTGGACAGAGCTGAAATCTAACACGTGGGACGGGTCACCATGATATTTCCGGAGCATAGACACATGGAATACTGAAGGAACGGAGGACAACCCTGGAGGAAACGCAAGTGTATAAGCTACCTCCCCCACCTCATCAAGAATCTAAAACGGCCCGATATACCTAGGTCTCAACTTTCCCTTCTTCCCAAACGTTATAACACTCTTAATGGGTGATACCCGAAGCAGTACTCTCTCTCAAACCATGAATGACACATCACGAACCATACGGCCGACATAACTCTTTTTCCTAGACCGAGCTGCACGAAGTCTCTCCTGAATGATCTTGACCTTATCTAAGGCCTCCTAAACTAAATCTGTAACAAATAACAGAGCCTCTCCCGGCTCAAACCATCCAACTGGCGATCTACACTGCCTACCAAATAATGCCTCGTAAGGAGCCATATGAATACTCGACTGATAACTATTGTTATAAGCAAACTCCGCTAACGGCAAGAACTGATCCCAAGGACCTCCAAAGTCGATAACACAAGAGCGGAGCATATCCTCTAAAATATGAATAGTACGCTCGGACTGCCCGTTCGTCTGAGGATGAAATGTTGTACTCAACTCAACCCATGTACCCAACTCGCGGTGAACTGCCCTCCAAAAGTGTGAAGTAAACTGCGTACCCCAATCAGAAATGATAGACACGGGCACACTGCAAAGGCAAAAAATCTCTCGAATATGTAACTCTGCCAACCACCCCAAAGTATAAGTACTTGCCAGTAGAATGAAATGTGTTGATATAGTCAGCCTATCCACAATAACCCAAACTGCGTCGAGTCTAATACGAGATGCATCACAATACACCGTGAAAGAACTTGAACCTGATGGTAACACCAACACCGGTTCTGAAGTCAAGGTTGTCTTGAGCTTGTGAAATCTCGCCTCACACTCGTCTGGCCATTTGAATGGGGCACCTTTCTGAGTCAATTTAGTCATAGGGGCTGATATAGATGAAAAATCCTCCACAAAACGATGGTAGTAACCTGCCAAACCTAAGAAACTCCTAATTTCCGTGATTGTAGAGGGTCTAGGCAAGTTCTTGACTGCCTCTATTTTCTTAATAGTTGTTCATAGCCAATTACAGAATTATCAAATAGCTTCACATTAAAAATAATCTCCTTTCAAACCTTCACAATACTGATAACGAGATACGATGCTTGAAGACCTCGTAATTATATACCCGAATTAACGTGTCTCATTTAACGCCACATGGGCGGGCACCTACGTTGTAGGTTAAAGCTCAATAATCACGAATTTGGAAAATTATGCACAAATAATTTTTATACAAAAAATTTCGAATAAACCTAACAGGCATGACTCCCTATTAGTACTATAGTACAAATTTTAATTTCACAAGAGAGAAATTAAACATAAGAATTTTTCATCATAAGGATCTCGTCCTTACATAACTTCCGCGTCTCGTAGCCCGATTTAAACATATCAAATCATATTAAAATGCGAGGATCTCGCCCTCAATTCTGAATCACACGTAATATGCATATCGTGCCAATCGTAACATTCTATTTTATTCTTTTAAATATTTTCCATTAAACAAAATTACAACACGTAATGATAGACATAGCTATCTCCATAGAATTTCTAAATACAAGTATTCACATAAATATATTTTTAGAGTTACGAATCTCACCCGAGAGTGGAGCATATTAGGAGGACTTTTCTAGATACTCATAACCGAATCAAGTTAAGGGAAGTATCACTTTATAATAACTAGAGATTGTTCTTGTAATGGCACCATTTGATATAACGACCTCTGCCATACTATTGAAAATATATCAACAGGCTGGTTCTCCACTTCTAGGAATCTGACCTCCACCTTCGACATTCTGACCCTTTTTTCCC
Organism: Nicotiana knightiana; assembly: GCA_005239525.1. Lineage (NCBI taxonomy): Eukaryota > Viridiplantae > Streptophyta > Magnoliopsida > Solanales > Solanaceae > Nicotiana > Nicotiana knightiana. The sequence continues at coordinate 4,887 of ML372433.1, forward strand.
TAACTGGTCATGTAAGTGTCACACCTCTTTTTGCCACACACCCCTTTTACGAGGTTGAGTTAGAAGAGTTTTTCCAATTAAAGTGACGTTTTGAAAAAGGATTATTTATTATTTAGAGTCGCCATTTGGAATTGAGTTTTGGTGTTCCAAGTCACCTTTTATTTTGAATCCCTTATCAAAAGGAAGATTTGACTCTTAATTTATGGTCTACGAAAACAAAAGACTGAGTAAGGAATTCTGTTGACCGGGGGAAAGGTGTAAGGCATCCCTTGAGTCCCGTGGTTCTAGCACGGTCTCTTTTATTAATTAATGTCCGGCTTAAATCAATTCTTGGATATTCTTATATTTTATTGATTATGGTTTGCCTACTACCGCTTAATTAATTATTGTAATTTCTTTTATGTGTTCACCAAGATGCGGTACGCACACAAGGTACTTCTTTGAAATTAAATGTTAAACCAAGGTATGGAACATACACAGGGTTATAACATAATTATTTTAGATTTAAAGGCATCGAGACGCGGGAATGCGCACATGACCCTTTTATTACTTAAGCATATCAATCCAAGGTTCGGGTATGTACACATGGGCCAATATATAAAGTACATCTAATGTTTTCTAGTGTTATAGAGTATTTCTTTTATTCGTCTCTTTCATATCCGTGATATTTATTTATAGTTTATATTATTATTAGGATTGTTTTTCCAAAGTTGTACAAACACAAACCTTGGTTTTAATTTTGGAACATGTAATTTTGTCACATGAATGTATACACAATCATGATAGCTCGATTAAGTAAGAGCATGCTTAAAGCATTCTAATATATAAGAATTATTTACCTAGGTTTGAGATTATTGTAGCCTATGAATTAAGGATATCAATTTGTAAAAGAGTGATATAACTTATTTGATAAGAAATTACTAAAACTGTATTTAAGGATTAGACCTAGAGATGTAAAATTGACATATTATTGTCTTAAACTTACTATACTTTTTTTTTGTCTTAGTTAATAACCTTTCCCTTAAATATTCTGTAAACTAACTATAAAATGATACAAATAGAACAACAAATTAGCTATATGAAGTTAGGAGCAAATGGACTTAAGGAGAACAAAGAAAGCATGTGATTAAGAAGCAACTAACTAAATAAACTTAGCATTAATACAATACAGAATTAAAGGAAACCATGTAAAGACTTTTTAAGCACGTACATCATGGAAACAAAACTGCCGAAGGAAACTACTGAACAAAATCTATCTCCAAACTCTTTTTTTCATTTTTTTGAATTTACCTAGACTCAAAATACTACAAGCTAACACAAAAATAAAAAATAAAACGCATGAGCTACAAATTAATCACAAATAAGCCTCCATATTTTTAAACAACCTAAGTTAGAGAACTCAGCTACTATAGAACGACACTGCAATAGCTTCTGAACAAGGCAAATAAACATATTCAAAGACATCACTAAAAATGATTTAACATAAATAAAGAAGAAGAATGAACCTTTAAAGTAAAACTCTCTCTTGTATTACAAAGTCTCCATTAGAACACGTCAAATAACCGCAAGCTAATAACGCAGAAACAATACAAAAGCTAGAATTCGAACGGATTTGGCATCCTCGATCGGACCCGCTGTAAATCTACTTCATCTCAACCTCTCACTCCCCTTTTATTTTTATTTTTTTGTTTTAAAAAAAAAAGATGGGCTATTTTTTGACTGATTTTTGAGCTTTTCTTGCTAGTTTCTTGGTCAGTAATGGCTGGAACTTCACGGGTATTTTAATGGAAGTTAGCAGTTGCTTTTTATTTTTGTATCTTCTCCATTTTTTCTCTTTAAAGCTTTTGCTATTTACATAAAAAAAATCCTAGAATCTGATATTGTCCATGTGTGTTAATGGAAAGGAATAGTGGGGAAGTGGGATGAATTTGTGAAGGGAGACATAAGGGATAGGGTCGGGTGAACTGGGAAAGTTGGGAAGTTGGGTGTTGTTATTATTATTATTATTATTATTATTTTTATATTATATGTATATATATGTATATATATAAAAAAAAATATTACTTTTATATTTAAAGAAAACTATATAAATAAGAAAATTTAATATTTACACTATAATTTAAATTATACTAAGAAAATTACTATTATAACTTACATTTAAATTAGAAGAAACCAAGTTTATATATATATATATATATAGGAACAAATTTTATATTCAAAGATTGTGAATATTTTTTGTAGTTCTTAATTTTCTTAAATAAAACCTATTAAGAGTAAGATAAAAATTTCAAGTATTAAGATTAGACCTAAAAGAAATATTTACACCAAAATAATATAGGATTTGGTTGTGGTAAAAAATTAGTTGTTCAGAGCATGCCCCTCTTTGCTTGGAAACATGAAGAGTATTCAGGCAATGAAAATGAACACGTGACTAATTTTTGACCTCACTATTATTTGAAAAGGAAAAGAAGATAAAAGAAAAAGATGCAACTGAGCCTCGGTTTTAGGTAGCCTACATATCCCGGGTTATAAGGGAATCAGGTCACGTGTAGTTCAAGTGAAAGAAGAATAATGGAGTATTCTTAGAGGGAGTGTCGAGTGAAGTTCTGTCGAGGTTCCGATCCAGGGTTCCTACTATTGCAGCAACATGAAAAGAAAATTACATACTCTTGGAATCTAAGAGTTACAAAATTCCTATCGAAATGCCATCTTGAGTCTTGTCTTGATTGATCTTGACTTGGTTCCTTCATTGACTTTAGAGTGAAACTTGATGTTCTCCGATATAACAGACTATGAAATATTTTCACAGGCTTGTTTCTTGATCAAATGATGAGAAGATGGATCTTGATACTCTATGTCTCCGCGTACATTTTATCAAAGCTGGTTGCGGCTGATATTGAGATCAAACATTCCATTTTCTCAGGCAAGAGTTGGAATATAATTTTTTTGCACATCTAATTCATGCTTTGCAGAAAAACCTATGAGCCATCACAAACAAACAAAACGAACAAAAATTTTCTGCCCCAATTTGCACTAGAAAATTTTTGTGAGTAATTGAAAACACATTAAACTATATTTCCTATTGCAGAATAAAGAATTGAAAAAGACACATTTTTTTTTATAAATAATAGGGGATGTCGTACCCAGTGTTAACAAGAATGAAGGAAACCAGGGGATGTAGTACCCTGTGTTGATGATAAGATGAGGCTCGTGGCACTCTAGGATGCTACTAGGGAATGGCGTACCCTATGTTAGCAATAAGAAATGCAACCAGGGGATGTAGTACCCCGTGTTAGCAATAAGGTGAGGCTCATGGCACTCTGAGATGCTATTAGGGAATGCCGTACACTATGTTAGAAAAAGTAATGTAGACCAGGGGATGTAGTACCCTGTGTTAGCAATTAGGTGGGGATCATGGCACTCGGGATGCTACTAGGGAATGTTGTACCCTATGCTGGCAATAAAATGCAACCAGGGGATGTAGTACCCTGTGTTAGCAATTAGGTGGGGATCATGGCACTCGGGATGCTACTAGGGAATGTTGTACCCTATGCTGGCAATAAAATGCAACCAGGGGATGTAGTACCCTGTGTTTGGAAATGAGATAAGGCTCGTAACTCTCTAAGATGCTACTAGGGAATGTCGTACCCTATGTTGCATAAAATCATGGTTGTGGAGCTCTGAGATCCTAGTAGGGAATGTCGTACCCTATGTTGAGACTAAAATGAAACCAGGGGATGTAGTACCCTGTGTTTGGAAATAAGATGAGGCTCGTGCCTCACTAAGATGCTACTAAGGAATGTCGTACCCTGTGTTAGCAATGAGAAATACAACCAGGAGATGTAGTACCCTGTGTTGGCAATAAGATGAGGCCTTTAGCTCTCTGAGATGCTACTAGAGAATGTCGTACCCTATGTTGGCGAAAAGTAATGCAGCCAGGGGGATGTAGTACCCTGTGTTGGCAATAGGATGAGGCTCATAGCTCTTTAAGATGCTACAAGGGAATGTCGTACCCTATGCTTGCAACAAAATGACACTCGTGGTGCTTTGAAATGCTACTAGGGAATGTCGTACCCTATGTTGGCAAAAAGTAATGCAACCAGGGGATGTAGTACCCTGTGTTGGAAATAAAATGAGGCTTGTGGCACTCTGAGAAGCTAATAGGGAATGTCGTACCCTATATAAGCAACGAGAAATACAACCAGAGGATGTAGTACCCTGTGTTGGAAATAAGATGAGGCTTGTGGCTCTCTGAGATGCTATTGGGGAATGTCGTACCCTATATTGGCAATAAAATGCAACCAGGGGATGTAATACCCTGTGTTTGCTATAAGATGAGGCTCGTGGCACTCTAGATGCTACTAGGGAATGTCGTACCCTCTGTTTGCAATAAAATGCAACCAGGGGATGTAGTACCATGTGTTTGGTAATGAGATGAGGCTCGTGGCTCTCTGAGATGCTGCTAGGGAATTTTGTACCCTATGTTAGCAATGAGAAATACAACTAGGGGATGTAGTACCCTATGTTGACAATAAAATGAGGCTCTTGGATCTCTAAGATATTACTAGGGAATGTCGTACCCTATGTTGGCAACAAGTAATTCAACCGGGGATGTAATTCCCTGAGGTGAAGATAGGGTATTCCTTATAATGAAACTAAAATAACATGATTACATGTATATTAGAAGGAAATCAAGGATTTGAGAACTTCACTTGGTGGTGTTCGTCTTTTCACGACCTGTTTCCTAAAATTGTTCCGTTCCTGTTCTGAACAAAGAAAAAATTGTTAGTTTTAAAATGGTGGTCAGTTTGTGGCCTTGATTTCTTGAGCGACTTGACCTTGCGCCCATTACACTTGTTAGAAACACTGACTCCATCGATGGTCGTACAAATTGCTGGGAGATTCTTTCATTACTTCCCGTAGATCTTCTTTCTCAACATCAAAACATGATTATTTTGTGCCTATCACCATTTGTGTTTATGGTGCAAACAACCTTGCTCCTAGAACAACTTTTAACTGAGTAACTTTTGTCGACTCTTGACACATCGTTCCGTCCTTCAAGCCTTTTTCTCCTCAGGGAAAATCAAAGGTGGCTTTATGCCTTTGCCTAAGCTATTTATGCCCAGAAAAATTTGCTTCATATAACAAGGAAATTGTAACCAATTTGGCGGCCTTTTCTTTTCTTTGCTTTGGTGAAATTAGACTGAAAATGACTCAAAAAGAATAGTACGAAAGAAAACAAGAAGGTGAACTAATAGGTATTACAACTTAATCAAGAAGTGTACCTTTCAGAGAAGAAAAAATAAAAATAAAAAGGACTTATCGGAGGAATATTCTGACTTCAATGAACATGACATGCACTTTGGACTGGATGCCCGATTCGCCCGAACCGTCTAATTCTCAAAATCTGTTGTAAACTTCAATTCAAAACTGATTTATTTGTCTTAACCATGCTTGTGCCAGGATATATGAAGGCCTAAATCGATCAATGATGCCCTTTGTGGGTTTTCACCAATTGACCTCTCTTATTTGTATTTCTCTCAACTTACTATTGCCTTATAGTGCCCGTGAAGGTTTTCACCAATAAGACTCTCTCATTTTATTTTTCTCTCTTTACAATGGCTGAGGCATCACCGTAATATACCAACTTAGCATTCTCGAAAGTTGATCAGAAGGTCTTAAAAAGGAAAGGTAAAAAGAACTATTCAACTGAATTACAACTTTTGCAACCATTTTGACGGAAAACTGTCGAAAAATAAAATAAAATCATACCCCAGTTTTTTTGAATACTGGGAAATGTAGATTTCGGTTTTAGTGTGACCGAACCCCATAGTGAGGCTGCCTACGTATCCTTTTGGAATCAGGTCGGACGTAGTTCAATTAACATGAACTTGTTTTGATGATTTTCTTTTCTTTTCTCTTCTTTTTTTTTTTTGATTTTTTTTGCTAAGACCAAGTACACTGGTTCCAAAAGAGGGGGAAAATAAGAAATATAAACAAGGCTTCAAAGGGCTAACTAGGGTTGATAAGTGTTTGGGTAGCGAGAATGATAGCCTTTCGTCATCCCAACCTGAGAATGCTAAGTGTAAAAATGCCCCCACAGAGGCATGTCAGACATAGTATATCTTGACCGCATCTACACTGACAGATATATCAGTCACCTTTCCTTCTATATCTCCCAAGTGTAGAGCTCCTTTTGACAATACTTTCTTGACGAGGTAAGGACCTTGCCAATTCGGGGCCAACTTTCCTTTTGCTTCTTTCTGGTGCGGAAAGATATGTTTCAAAACAAGTTGTCCTACCTCAAAGTGCCTTGGGCGCACTTTCTTATTCTAAGCGCGTGCCATTCTTTGTTGGTATAACTGACCTAAACAAACTGCCGCCAGACGCTTTTCATCAATTAAATTCAACTGTTCTAGTCGGGACTTAACCCATTCGGTGTCCTCAATTCCTGCTTCAACAATGATTCGGAGAGAAGAAATCTCAACTTCCTCCGGTATGACTACTTCAATTCCATAAAGTAACAAGTAGGGCGTTGCGCCAACTGATGTACGAGCAGTTGTCCGATATCCCAAAAGAGCAAAAGGTAGTTTCTCGTGCCATTGTCTAGACCCTTGGACCATCTTCCTAAGAATCTTCTTGATTTTCTTGTTCGCAGCTTCAACAACTCCATTAGCTTTGGGCCGGTAAGGAGTAGAATTGCGATGATCCATTTTAAATTGCTCGCATACCTCCTCCATTAGATGACTATTAAAATTAGCAGCATTATCTGTAATAATGGTTTTTGGAATATCGAAACGACAGATGATGTTGGAGTGAACAATGTTTACTACTGCTTTCTTGGTAATTTCTTTCAATGTAATAGCTTCTACCCATTTGGTGAAGTAATCAATTGCAACCAAGATGAATCTGTGCCCATTTGAAGCTTTTGGCTCGATTGGGCCGATGACGTCCATTATCCAAGCGACAAAAGGCCAAGGAGCCGACATAGGATATAACTCTGAAAGAGGCGAGTGAATAAAATCGCTGTGAATTTGTTACTGGTGGCACTTGCGGACAAAACGAAAACAATCTCGCTCCATAGTAAGACAATAATGTCTTCCTCGAAGGATTTTCTTTGCTAGAACGTACCCATTCATGTGCGGACCATAAACTCCCGAATGCACCTCATTCATAATCATTTCAGCTTCTTTGGCGTCCACACATCTCAACAAATTCAAATCTGGAGTCCTTTTGTATAGGATTTCCCCACTAAAAAAGAAACCGTTAGAGAGTCACCTAATAGTTCTCTTTTGATCCCTATTAGCATGTTCTAGATATTCTCTTGTTTTCAGATAATTTTTAATATCACGGTACCATGGTTCACCATCTAGTTCTGCTTCAATTGTATTGCAATAACCATGTTGATCCCGAATTTGAATTTCCAATGGGTCAATGTGAGTATTACCCAGATATGGAAGCATTGAGGTCAGGGTGGCCAAGGAATCATCTAATTCACTGTGAAACCTGGGAATGTACCTGAACTCGATGGACTCGAACCTTTTGCTAAGATCTTCCACACATTGTCTATATGGAATGAGCTTGATATCTCGAGTCTCCTAATCACCTTGAGCCTGCCGAATAAGCAAATCTGAATGTCCCATCACCAACAGTTCGTGCACATTTAGATTTATTGCCATGTTCATACCTATGATGCAAGCTTCATATTCTGCCGTGTTGTTTGTACAGAAAAAACAACGTCGCGCCGTGCAGGGTAATGTTTCCCGGTGGGTGATACAAGAATATCCCCAATCCCCACGCCTTTGATGTTGACCGCCCCATTAAAGTATAGTTTCCAAAGTTGACTATCATCTTGGACCGCTTCTTCAACTAAATTAACGTCTCCATCTGGGAAGTATGAGTTCAAAGGTTCATACTCATCATCAACCGGGTTTTCTGCCAAATGACCAGCCAAAGCTTGTGCCTTCATGGTCGTACGAGTGACATAGACAATATCAAACTCCGTGAGCAAGATTTTCCACTTTGACAATCTGCCTGTTGGCATCGGCTTCTGAAAGATGTACTTCAGGGGATCCATTAGGGATATGACGTAAGTTGTATAGGCCAAGAGATAATGCCTAAGCTTCTGGGCGATCCAAGTTAAGGCACAACATGTCCTTTCCAAAAGGGTGTATTTGCCTCATAAATGGTGAAATTTTTGCTCAAATAATAGATTGCTTGTTCCTTTTTGCCTGTGGCATCATGTTGACCCAGAACACAACCAAAAGATCAATCCATTACTGACATATATAAATATAGAGGCCTACTAGGTTTCGACGGGACCAAAACAGGGGGATTTGATAAATATTCTTTGATCTCATCAAAAGCTTCTTGGCACTCATATATCCACTCCATAGCAGCGTTCTTTTTCAACAACTTAAAAATAGGCTCACATGTGGTTGTAAGCTGCGCGATGAACCTGGTGATGTAGTTCAACCTCCCGAGTAAACTCATGACTTCTTTTTTATTCTTTGGGGAAGGAAGCTCTCGAATGGTCTTTATCTTTGAGGGATCCAACTCAATGCCCCTTCGACTAACTATAAAACCCAAAAGCTTCCCAGAAGGAACTCCAAATTCACATTTGGCTTGATTGAGTTTGAGATTGTACCTTCGTAGCCTTTCATAGAACTTTTTCAAGTCTTGCACGTGGTCATCTTGTGTTTTGGACTTAATGATCACATCATCAACGTACACTTCAATCTCGTTGTGCATCATGTCATGGAATATGGTAGTTATGGCCCTCATGTAAGTAACCCCTGCATTCTTCAAACCAAATGGCCTGACTCTATAATAATAAGTTCCCCATGGAGTGGTGAAGGCGGTTTTTTCTGCATCTTCTTCATCCATCAGAATTTGGTGATACCCGGCATAACAATCTACAAAATATTAGATCTCATGTTTAGCACAATTGTCAACAAGGATATGAATGTTGGGTAGAGGAAAGTTGTCTTTTGGACTTGCTTTGTTTAAATCCCTATAGTCAACACAAACTCTGATTTTCCCATCCTT
>ML372433.1:13969-89657 GCA_005239525.1 Nicotiana knightiana
GATCTCATGTTTAGCACAATTGTCAACAAGGATATGAATGTTGGGTAGAGGAAAGTTGTCTTTTGGACTTGGTTTGTTTAAACCCCTATAGTCAACACAAACTATGATTTTCCCATCCTTATTTGGAACCGGCACAACATTTGCTAACCATGTAGTGTATCAGACGACCCTGATCACATTTGAACATAGTTGCTTCATGATTTCTTCTTTGATCTTATAACTAATGTCTGTCTTAAACTTCCTTTGTTTTTGTTGGATTGGTGGAAAATTAGGATGTGTGGGAAGCTTATGAACAACTAAATCGGCACTCACACTCGGCAAGTCATCATACGACCAAGCAAATACATCTCTATACTCGAACAAAATTTGAATTATGGCATGTCTCGTCTTTTGTTCAGTATGAACGCTTATTTTTGTTTCTCTGGTTTCTTCAGGACTTCCCAGGTTAATTGCCTCAGTTTCATTTAAATTAGACTTAGGCTTATTCTCAAATTGATCCAATTACCTTTTTATTTCCTTTAAAGCCTCATATTCATCATACTCAACTTCTCGATTCATTATTTTGAGATTAGACAGCTTTTTAAGACCTGGGCATGAATTCCGCGTGCATGTCATATTTTTAAAGCCAGCATTAACAAAACTGAAAATGATAAGAAATTAACAAAAATTAGGGAAATGAAAATATGGAATTTTACTATGAAACTAGAACTTCATTTTATTAAATTTGAACGGATAGAAGGATTAACATCAAAGCAAAGAAATTAAACTAAAATATCTGGATTACAACCCTTAAAATAATCCAAATACAGAAAAAGCAACAAAACAGACTACCAAGACTCCTTCCTGATGGGAAGAGGAGTTGCATCCCAGTTGTTGAGCGAGGTATCTGGACCAATCAGATAAATACTTGCACGGCTAGGGCCCTCGCCAACTTGAACCATATTGATGTCATAAAACATCTCCTTGAGACCTTGGCAGACCTCATCAATGTAATCCTGAGTAGAAAGATTTTGGACTTCTTCAAAATGTGGCTTGACAAAAGAGTAGGCGATGTGAGGGATTGGTTTGGACAAATTGCAACCATTCTTTTTGCGGGCCTTGGCTATATTTTTGTCAGCTGATGTTGGTTTAAAACCCAAGCCAAATGTATCTTTCTTCAAAAAGGGAGTAGTGGGGTTTACAACTCCCTGCAGAGAGGATCATAATCCTTTTCCTTGTTCATAGCCGTTCCTCAACATCAGTGAAGCTACCATCATAGATGTGGTTGAAAGACGGGGATGCAGAATTGGTTTTCCTTCTTCCACTCGGTCCACCTCAATCACCTCAAATACTTGATATATGAGGGCACATCCTTCCTTGGCCTCAATACATGTAATAGACGGGTCATTATAGGCGGATGAGTCATCCTCTCCATGAACAAAAATTCCCTGCCTATCATACTCGAACTTGACCATTTGATGTAGGGTGGATGGTACATCTCTGGCCATATGGATCCACGACCTTCCTAGATGAAAATTATAGGAAGTTTTCATATCCAACACTTGAAATACAATGTTAAAATCAACCGGGCCAATTGTCATGGTGAGTTCGATTTCCCCAATAGTGTCTCTTCTTGAACCATCAAAAGCTCTGATGCTGACATTACTAGTTCTGATTCTGTTAGTGTCAATGTTCAGCTCTTGTAGAGTAGAAAGAGGGCATACATCTACACTTGAGCCTCCGTCAATCATGACTCCTTTTACGTAATGCCCTTCACACTTGACCATAAGATGCAAAGCTTTATTGTGCCCAGCTCCTTCCTCAAGAAAATCATCATCACTAAAAGAAATCTTATTCACTTCAAAGAATCTTTCAGCCGTTTTTTCTAGTTCATTCGCCGTTGTCTTTTCTGAGACATATGCCTCGTTCAAAGTTTTGATCAACAGACGGCGATGTTATTCTGAGTGCAAAAGCATAGATAACAAAGATATCTGAGCAGTGGTTTTCCTTAGTTGGTCAATGATTGAGTAGTCCTGCATTTTCATCTTCTTAAGGAATTGCTCTGCTTCTTTTTCTGCAATGGGTTCTTTCACTGACAAGTGACTTTCCCTAGCTTTCTAAGCTTTTCTCAATTTCTCTGGTGAATATCACCTTTTAGAGCGGGTCAAGCCCCCCAATTTCATCTACTTATTCAACTATCTCTTTTCCTTTATATGTCATGACAGTCTTGTTATAATTCCAAGGAATAGCTTTTGTGTTTGCCACTGGGAGTTTTGTAGCAGGTCGGATCACAACTGGCTTTGTTATATTTCTCAAACCATTATTTGGAACAATCTTTTGAATACTCCCAGGGATGTAAAGTTTTGGCCCACCCAATTGAACCTTAACCTTTGTTTGTGCTTCCAGGGACAAAGAGAAGCGCTTTTCCAGAACTTGCCAATTTCAAACTTGAACTCGCACCTTTCAAAATCAATGGTGCCAAATGCGGCATGCTTACTATCACTTTTGGTTCTTGCCCTATGGTTCCAACAACTATCGTTGTCTTGCCAGCCTGCTTATAATCCCGATCATCATAAATCATCCCAAGAAAATGTGTATTATCATGAGTTGGGAGTGGATTGTTTGTGATATTAGGAGTATCCTCATTGTTTATCACCACAATTGCCTTTGCTTCAATCAAATTTTCAATGGCTTTCTTTAATGTTTAACAATTTTTGGTACTATGACCTTGGGTGTTAGAGTGATACTCACATCTTGCATTTGAGTCAAAACCTTTTGAATTTGGATTCACATAACGCGGCATGACAGGATCAATCAACTTCAATTGCATCAATTTTTGAAATAGGCTTGTATACGATTCTCCAATTGGGGTGAACTCTTTCTTTGGCTCCTCCTCTCTCACATATCCTTGTCGGGGACGAGGATTATATGATGACTGAAAATTCGCGCGAAGTTGATGGGAGCCTTGTGGAATCGGTACCCGCCATTGGTGGTGATTGGGAGTCCTAGCATAGGACTGAGCATTGAACACTGTGTATTGTTGTGGGGGAGCTGAGTACCGGGGACCCTGAGGTGGATAGTAGTGTTGAGGAGAGTTGGATTGTCCTTATTGGAATTGCACATAAGAAGGAACTATTCCTCTTTGAACTCTCCCGAACCCAGATGCCATCATGGATCCTTCATCTTTCTTTTTCCGATTTCTGAAATTGCCTGACCCGCTTTGAATTGCTTGTGTGGTCGCCTTAAGGGCTGCCTGACTCACAATTTTGCCCGATTTCATGCCATTCTCAACTATGTCACCAATCTTAGTCGCCTCAGAGAAAGGCTTACCCATGGAATCCAACATGTAATGGTGGTAATCAGGATCCTGAGCTTGGAGAAAATAGTCAATCATTTCTGCCTCTTTCATTGGTAGGTTTGACCCTAGCAGCCTGCTCTCTCCACTTGATTGCATATTCTCTGAAGCTTTCTGTTGGTTTCTTCTTTATGTTGACGAGAGAGGAACGGTCTGGCACTATATCAATATTGTACTGAAACTGNGCTTTCTGTTGGTTTCTTCTTTATGTTGACGAGAGAGGAGCGATCTGGCACTTATATCAATGTTGTACTGAAACTGTTGGACAAAGTCTTGAGCCATGTCGTTCCGAACGTGCCAGTGAGAGATGTCTTGATCTATGAACCACTCTAAAGCAATTCCTGTCAAACTTTCCCCAAAATAAGACATGAGTAATTCTTCTTTGCCTCCTGCCCCCCTTAATTGGTTACAATACCTCTTCAAAATGTGCAACGGGATCACCATGCTCATCGTACTTGTCAAACTTGGGGGTCTTCAAACCGGGTGGCAAATGGACATGGGGGAACATGCATAGATCGTTAAATGAAACACTCTTGTGGCCTCCCAAACCCTGTATGTTTCTCATTGTTTGTTCCAACCTCTTCATTTTTCTAGTCATTTCCTCTTGTTCCATATTCTTGTCAGGCTTTCCTATCTCAACTGGGAACATGTTCGGAGGAGCATGCTTGTATGAATCTGTAACCTTGAAAGTCAATTTTGGAGAGTAATGGTGGGCATTATGAGCATTCAGTTTTGGATCATTGTTGGAGTTTTGAGCAAGAGCTGGTTGAGGAACAGTGAAAGTAGGGACAATGGGTACAGTATGTGGGTCATTTCTGAGGGGTGCGGTTGGAGGATGTGGAATGGAAGTACTGGGGATAGTGGGAAGGTTAATGCTCGGACTGAATCCAGGTTGGTACAATGGGTTACTTGTTAGGGAGATGGGAACTTGATTTGCAACTGACACATTATGAAGATTATCCAAAGTCCCTATAGGTAGTGGAGGCGGTGCCTGTCCATTCGCCTAAGCTTGGTACATCTCTGCCAATTGTTGCTTCAACGCCATTACTTCTTCAACCAGTCTGGAACTTTGTACGACCAATGTCCATGGATATCACCAGTATCTTACTCATTCTCACTGTTGTTGCCATGCTACTTTTTCCTTTTGATCTCGTGTTATAAGGACGAGTCGCCAGTTTAAACCACAAATCAACCACCTCTGTTTAACTATATCTTTAAATGACAAACAAAAGTGTTAGAGTTAGGCATTTTGCAGATATGAATCAGACATTATATGTCATACACCTAATACCATTTTTATTTCTAGAATGAGTTTGACAGGCTTCATGCTTCATCCCGGCTTCTTGGTTTATTGGTTTATTTTCATCTTGAATTTAGCGTTCTCTTTTCTTTCTCTCTTTTTTTTTTTATTTTTTTATTTATTCCTAAAGTCCTCTTTTTTTTTCCAGATTAATTATGGTTATAATTTCATCCGATGGGGATTGCCTACGTATCATGACGCCGCATGAATCAGTCCATTACGTAGTTCAGGAACAATTTTGATGATTTTTTTTAATAGTTTTTTTTAGTTTTATATTTTTACTTTTTTAAAATGGGGTTGAACCTAATGAAGGTTGCCTACGTATCTCACATCCGGTGAGAATAAAACTCACGTAGTTTGGTTAAAATAAATTTTTAAAAAAAATACTTTGAAAATTGTGCTTTTACATACTAGAACCCTTCAAAAATTTATTTAAAAAAAAAAATTTAAATGAAGCCTACCAAATAATGTTACATATAGCACATAAATATGAACATGTTGGTCCGAAAAATAGGTACATGTCCTAGATGGAACCGGCTCCTGTGTTGAGTCCCGCTAAGTCCAATGCACATAATACAAATAAAGCGTAGCCTAGTAAGGAAATTCATTGCTCGTGGCTTGTTCTTCTATGTTTTTAAATCCTAAAGAAGATGGTACCTAGATCTGGCTTACCCGGGTGGACCACCCGAGCCGAGGAGCGCCAAGCATCACCAGTAGTAGAACATCACTGGCTAGCTAACGACTCTCCCGCCTAATCATGTGTGACTAAATCCTTCACCAGAAGCTGGTAGGCTAACTGGCTTTATCTCAAGACAGAAATTTTTGTGATGCTGGTAGGCAAACACAACATAACTAGCTATAAGAAGACTCAGAAGGGTGCGAGAGAGAATACAATTTATATCACATTTCAAATAAATATTAAAGAGGTAAATAAGAGACAAATAGCAATGTAGGCTCCCAAAAATAATAATATCAAAAATATGATAAAAGCCAAACAATAATCAATGTACAAAGTGACGTTTTTCCACCCCTTTTACGAGGTTGAGTTAGAAGAGTTTTTCCAATTAAAGTGACGTTTTGAAAAGGGATTATTTATTATTTAGAGTCGCCACTTGGAATTGAGTTTTGCTGCTCCAAGACACCTTTTATTTTGACTCCCTTATCAAAAGGAAGATTTGACTCTTAATTTATGGTCTACGAAAATAAAAGACTGAGTAAGAAATTCTATTGACCGAGGGGAAGGTGTAAGGCATCCCTCGAGTCCCGTGGTTCTAGCATGGTCACTTTTATTGATTAATGTCCGACTTAAATCAATTCTTGGATATTCTTATATTTTATTGATTATGGTTTGCCTACTACCGCTTAATTAATTATTGTAGTAATTTTTTTTATGTGTTCACCAAGATGCGGTACGCACACAAGGCACTTCTTTGAAATTAAATGTTAAACCAAGGTACGAAACATACACATGATTATAACATAATTATTTTAAATTTAAAGGCATCGAGATGCGGGAATGCGCACATGACCCTTTTATTACTTAAGCATATCAATCCAAGGTTAGGGTATGAACACATGGGCCAATATTTAAAGTACATCTAATGTTTTCTAGTGTTTTAGAGTATTTCTTTTATTCATCTCTTTCATATCCGTGATATTTACTTATAATTTATATTATTATTAGGATTGTTTTGCCAAAGTTGTACAAACACAAACCTTGGTTTTAATTTTGGAACTTGTAATTTTGTCACATGAATGTATACACAATCACGATAACTCGATTAACTAAGAGCATGCTTAAAGCATTCTAACATATATGAATTATTTACCTAGGTTTGAGATTATTGTAAAGCCTATGAATTATTGATATCAATTTGTGGAAGAGTGATATAACTTATTTGATAAGAAACTACTAAAACTGTTTTTAAGGATTAGACCTAGAGATGTAAAATAGACAGATTATTGCCTTAAACTTACTATACTTTTTTTTGTCTTAGTTAATAGCCTTTCCCTTAAAGATTCTGTAAACTAACTATAAAATGATACAAATAGAACAACAAATTAGCTATATGAAGTTAGGAGCAAATGGACTTAAGGAGAACAAAGAAAGCATGTGATTAAGAAGCAACTAACTAAAGAAACTTAGCATTAATACAATAGAGAATTAAAGGAACCCGTGTAAAGACTTTTTAAGCATGTACGTCATGGAAACAAAACTGCCGAAGGAAACTACTGAACAAAATCTATCTCCAAACTCATTTTTAATTTTTTTGAATTTACCTAGACTCAAAATACTACAAGCTAACACAAAAATAAAAAATAAAATTTATGAGCTACAGATTAGTCACAAATAAGCCTCCATATTATTAAACAACTTAAGTTAGAGAACTCAGCTACTATAGAACGACACTGCAATAGCTTCCAAACAAGGAAAATAAACATATTGAAAGACATCACTAAAAATGATTTAACATAAAGAAAAGAGAAGAATGATCCTTTAAAGTAAAACTCTCTTTTGTATTACAAAGTCTCCATTAGAACACGTCAAATAACCGCAAGCTAATAACGCAGCAAAAATACAAAAGCAAGAATATCGAACGGACTTGGCATCCTCGATCAGACCCGCTGTACATATACTTCAACTAAACCTCTCACTCCTCTTTTATTTTTATTTTTTTGTTTTAAAAAAGAAAGATGGGCTGTTTTTTGACTGATTTTTGAGTTTTTCTTGCTAGTTTCGTGGTCAGTAATGACTGAAACTTCACGGGTATTTTAATGGAAGTTAGCAGTTGCTTTTGTTTTTTTTTTTTGTATCTTCTCCCCTTTTTCTCATTAAAGCTTTTGTTATTTATATAAAAAAAATCCTAGAATCTGATATTGTCCATGTGTATTAATGGAAAGGAATAGTGGGGAAGTGGGGTGAATTTGTGAAGGGAGACGTGAGGGATAAGGTTGGGTGAAGTGGGAAAGTGGGAAAGTTGGGTGTTATTATTATTTTTATTTTTATATTATATATATATATATATATATATATAAACTTACTTTTAGAAGAAAACTATATAAATAAGAAAATCCAATATTTACACTATAATTTAAATTATACTAAGAAAAATACTATTATAACTTACATTTAAATTAGAAGAAACCAAGTTTATATATATATATATATATATATATATTTCTTCTAGTTAAACATAGGAACAAATCTTATATTCTAAGATTGTGAATATTTTTTGTAGTTTTTAATTTTCTTAAATAAAACCTATTAAGAGTAAGATAAAAATTTAAAGTATTAAGATTATACCTAAAAGAATTATTTACACCAAAATAATATAGAATTTGGGTGTGGTCAAAAATTACTTGTTCACAGTAAGTTGAGTTGTAACTGCAATGAGGCACGTAGCTTGAGTGCTCTGATGAAGTGATTTGACTGCTCATACCGAGTTTATACCAAATAACTTGGAATAACTGTAGTAGGAATCTCATAGCAGTGGTGCATTAAAGGAACTCATTGATGCACCCCGAGTAATCAGATATACGGACTGGGTTGGTCGTTTGCCCGAGCCCCTGCCGAAATAATTTGTTGTTGCAAAGCAAAACCCACTTAATCTTTTAGAACTCGAGACCTCTTAGTATCCTTAGCTTTCTCTTTTCCTCATCCCGCACACATTCTAACATCTAAGCAATTTCTACCACTAGTCGAAATGAAGTATCAACTTGCCCTGAGTCGTACATAATTTTTACAATCATAATTGAGTCCTTTAATGAGTATGGGGACTCGCCCTCTTGCTATATGATTTGAAGTAGGAGTATGACGGGCTAACTTATCAAACCTGATGGCATGTCTTGACACTGTCATGGTGACCTAACACAGCCGTTCAAATCCTATGCGCCATGCATTATGGAGAGTCCTAGAAACAAACTCTTTCAATAACATTTATGAGAACTGAGTCAAGTAGTTGGTGTTGCATTGGCTGGTCGTCCTCTTCATAGTCTTTCTACAAATATCGGCGGCCCATTTCTTCTTTTACTATGCTGAATCAACACTGCTGAGCTATCCCATTTATTCATATGGTCTTCGTTACTCTTTAGGGTAACTCTTATCCTTATTGATGCACAATGATCCCAAAGGTAAGGCTCTATACAGATAATTCTTTGGCACGAACCATATAGTCTAGAAGCTCGTCAACCACTGTACTCCCTCTAGAGCACCCCAAAATCAGCAACCGTGACTTCCACGCTGAGTAGACCTTTTGTAGAGTTAAAGTTGCCTATATAACTACTTTGGTACTGAGGTATAGGGTTATTAAGGAGGCGTACATATCGTAAGTCCCAGCTTTATCTCTTGCAAAATCTCAGGCCTTATACATTCCAAGCCAAAATGGATATAACATATGACCCCACAATCTACTCCTTGACGGTGGACTTCCCCACTTGGCACGAAGTCACAGGTCACAATGTTTGATAATACACAATGTTAAACTCCATAGCTCATATAAATCAACCAGATGCCAAGGTTCGTTGCACCCCTACATGATTCACTAGTTGATCTCTCATTACGTCCGCATCTTAAGTCTGAGCCACAACTGGTCTAGTAATTACATAATCAACCCCATTGCTTTCAGCTATTCCCTTGTTATGCAATACTAGAATAGTTATGAATCCTTATGGAATCTAGACTAGTCCAACACGTACCGACTGAGCTAGAATCTCCGCGTGTAGATCCATTTGAGACTGTACAATAGGTGCTGATGTTCGAGCTTTAGACTGAGCTCTGCTTCTTTCTCTTCCCCTAATCATAGCTGTCATTGGGGCTTCATCTCTTGTCCGATTGTAGACGCTTTGCGTGTTGTCAAAATTTGTGAGAGGACAGGGGCTGGTGATACCAATATTTGTGGGGGAATAGGTCAATTGTATTAGGCTAAAATCTTAGAAAGATCCTTGGATGTGAATGAACAAGAGCGTCAGTCTGCTCTTAAGGTAATTCCCTATTTTTTAATATTTCTTTTCCTGTAAAAACTGATTCATTAAGCCGTTCGTATGTATTGAACCCACTCCCACTTATAGGACATTTTGTCTAAGAGTTGGTATGTTCACTGCTGGTGTTACATTTCCCCATATCAATCCTCAGTATTTTGGAAATTCTATGTAATGCTATTTTCTGAAGCATGGAGCAGTTATTCTCAATGTTATAGATAGATCTTTTCACCAATTCGAATTATGGGTAGATTCCTATTCTGATCTACCTTTGAATTTGTTCAAACAGATTGTGGAAGTTGTATTGTGTCAAGGTCTTGTCCATCCACTTGTGTTCCCTTTTTGATAGCACTTGAAATAGATCCTCATGAGGTGAACTCATAGCTGGCTCATCATTTATTGATGAACATGAATGAGAAGTACGCTCTTTGTATTTCTAGAATATAGAATTATTCTGGATACAATGGGTTTATGTTAATTGTTGAATTACTCCTTTTTAGGTATCCAACCTTCTTTGAGAGCCGTCTTGGTGATGGTCTACAAAAGTCATTTATGTTCATACAAGACATGAATAAAGGTGGTTCTCAAAGTTTAAATGCTCAGTCTAAAGCTCAAGGTATCATGTCAGGAAAGTCGGACTCTAGCTCATTTGATCATGCAAAGCATGGGGTGTCTAGAATCTATAAGCTCATCCGTGGAAATCGTCTTTCAAGGAAAAAATTTATAGCCTCAGTTGTGTGCAAATTTGACACACCAAGATTGAGTGATTCAGTAGTCTCGTTTTTTATGTATGCACCAATCTGGATTATTGACCCTAACTTTGGTTACCCTTCCCATATTTATTTTGTTTGCATTAATCTGGACTACTTATCCTGAATTTGTTTTGCCCTCCTCTCTTCTAGATACTGCACTAAAATTCTTGCATCACTTCCATTCACATCGCCTGATGAGCCCCTATATTTGATCTATTATATAAATCGGATTATTCAAGTTAGGGCTGGCACAATGGAGGAAAATATTCAATCATCAATGGTAGAATAAATCTGCACGATAGAGTAGAATAGAAGTGAAATTGTTCCTAACTTCATAGCCTCTGAGAGATAAGTACAGACGTCTCCATACCGATCCTTCAGACTCTATTAAGCTTGTTTGTGAATTGTGAGACCTAAGCAACCTAGTGATCTGATACCAACTTGTCACGACCAAAATTCCCAATCTTAGGGACCGTGATGGCGCCTAACACCATACTTTTTAGGAAAGCCAATGTGAGAATTCGATTAGCCATTTTCCGTTGGATATTTAATTAAACATAATAAGACAATTTAAAGTAAATTAAATCTAATGATTTCCAACTAATAACTTCATATATAAGAAATAATAAACGAATAAATAAACCAATCCCTGAACTAAATATATAAAAAACTCTAAGAGTACCCTAGGGTCTGGTATCACAATTCACGAACTTCTAAGAATACTACAAATAATGGGCTGAAAGAAATAATATATCTGTTTTGGGTGTAATAAAACAGTCTCTATAAAACTAGGAGAAGACTCCAGGAATATACGAACACCGGCAGATATACCTCGTGTCTCCAAATGATGAATAACCGCTACTAAAGTCGTCAACGCTGGACGGTAACTGGATCTGCACAAAAGAGTGTAGAGTGTAGTATCAGTACAACGGACCTCATGTACTGAGTAAGTGCCGAGCCGAACCTCGACGAAGTAGTGAGGAGGCTACGGCGGGGCATTAACAATGTAACCTGTGAACAATATAAAATAAAGCAAGAAGGAAATTTTAAAACAAACAAACAATAGCTGTAGCAACAATTAAAATAACTCAGTCACCTTTTCCAGGTCTCATCTATAACCAATTCTCACGTAAGTTTCCAAATTTCCAATCTTTGACTTTAAAATAAAAGTAGTGCAGAATGTGAGAAATAATAGAGTAATACAGTAAGCTTTCAAATCCTTATTTTTTTTTTTGAAAATCAGCGAAAATATATGTGTCCTCCCTTATTTCTCCTTGTTGCAGCATGTAACCCGCTCCCACCTGTCCACCCTTGTTGCTCCTCCCTATATATATCACCCTTATTGCTCCTGTTGCAGTGTGTAACCTCATCCCACCTGTCCACCCTTATTACTCCTTGTTGCGGCGTGCAATTCGCTCCCAGCAGACATATCATATCACTTTGTTTATAAAGAATTTCAGAATTCAGGCCAAGCCTTTTCACAACATTTTTATCTCAACAATTATGAAAAAGAAACTATATTTTCTCATAAACTTCACCAATATCATCTCAAAATGAAACCAACAGGAATATGAACATCTTGTAAAACAATGTCAGCCCGCTCAACCTTTATACACTACAAAGAAACCTAGGTAACAACCAACACTTTCCAAAATAATGGAAACAAGACTTAACGACAAGTTAACCGAGCTAAGTAGTCATAGAAACATCAATGAGCATAAAATAATTAAGCCATGAATCAAATAAATGGGAAACGGGGAAGGGATCATGCTCAACAGATAATTTGGTGGTGCATAGATACTCGTCACCTCACCTATACACCACACACATGCAAATTCACATAGCAATTAAGTTGGGGATTCCTATTCCCTCAAGTGAAGGTTAAACCAGCACTTACCTCAAATTCACAAGCCACTCACTGCTCAATTATAACTTTTCCTTTAGAGTCTTGCTCTAACCCGCTCAAATCTAATCATAATCAGATTAATACCATCAACATAGGCTAACGAATCGAATTCCACAATAAAACTATAAAATATGCCAAAAATCCGAAATCGGCCAAAATCTGACCCCGAGCCCACCTCTCGAAATCAGTCAAAAATCCTCGTCCTCTCCTGAGCCTAACCATATAAAATTTATCTAAATCGAACTCCATTTGGTCCCTCAAATCCTTACCTAAAACTCTCCAAAACTCAAGCCCTAACTCCCTCAATTTCACGTTAAAATCATCAATCAAATACCAAAAATGAAGATGGATCCATGAAACATAACCAAAAACAAGTAAAGAACACTTACCCGAATCCCTATGGTTAAAAACGCCTCCCAAATCGCTCAAATCCGAGCTCCCCAACTCAAAATATGACCGAATGAGCAAACCCTTATTTTATATATTTTTGTGCCAGCTATTCTACCTCGTTTCTCGTGCCAAATGATCCCGAAACTCGCATTTTATACCTGCAATGGATTCCTTGTGAAATTCTAGTCAAGTTAGGCTTTTGAATCACCCAATTTGACATTATAATGAAGGAGATATTTAGATTTTAATATTTGCAAATAGTGCAGATTTTTAAATACGCTGCCGGTGGTAATTTCGTAATTAATGTGAAAAATATTGCAACCTTAGTAAAATGACCATAAAATCCTCATACGATGTCCAAATTCGATGATTCTTTTTGCTACGGGTTGGTAATGACGATACAGGTCTAATACTTCAACCAAAACTGAAACCAAAGCTTATTTGTTCACTATGATATCAGTTATGCTTGAAGCAACGACGTCGAACTAAAAGAAAAACGAGCACAACACAACCCAAACCTATCTGAAACTCACTCGAGACCCTCGAGACCTCAACCAATAAATCAAATAAGTCATATATCAGTACTCGAACTTAGTCGAACCTCCAGAACACTCAAGACAACACCAAAACACCAAATCAACCTCGTATTCAAGCCTAAGAACTTCTAAACTTCCAAAATTCGCTAACGACGTCGAAACCTACCAAACCACATCCGAATGACCTCAAATTTTGCACACACATCTCAAATGACACTACGAACCTATTAGAACTTCCGGAATTCCATTCCGACCCCGATAAGTAATTTTCCATTATCGACCAAAATCGCCAAATTTCTAACTTTCGCCAATTCAAGCCTAGAACGGAGTCTTAGTTCATAAAATGACCCCTTGGATCATCACAATTATTTTTCAAGTTGACATAAATTTTGAGATACATGAATTTATTCCATAAAATTACCTTCAACGAAAGAATCAAAGAGTAGAGCAAAATGAAGTATAGTACAATAATAACAATTCAATTATAGTAGTTTAAATACAAATCTATATCTATATCTATCTATCTTTACTATATTAAAAGCACAAAGCCCCTATCGAAATATTTTTTTGCCTTTTTTATCCTTTTAAAGTTAATTTTGCACTAGACAAAATAGTCATTTAATTATTTTTCTAAAATTTAGGACTTCAAAATCAACTGAAATTTTACTTAATAAGATCCTAATGTCTAGGACTTCAAATTCAATTAAAATTTATCTTATTAAATTTTTATCTTATTTGATCATATTTATAAATATCCTTTTGGAGTTTAGTACATTGCCATTAAAGTTTTTTTTAATTCTTAGCCTCTAAGGTATATAATAATATTTGTTTCTCCAAATTATCAATTACTCATTACCTAAAAATTTGAAACATTCATCAGCAATGCATGTTCGTCTTTTTCCTATTAAATATTTTTAAGAGCTTTGATTTAATATGAACTTCAAATTTCTAGAAGTCTGAACTAATTTGGTGTTTTTTAGAAATAAATTAAGACACAACCATACTATTTTTATTTGTAACTATATATAATTTTTTAAACTTAAGATAAACTAATGTATTTAGAACTCTTGAAATAACTATAAATTTGTCATCCCCCCAGATAATTGTGAAAAATTAACCTCAACATTGTGAACGCTTGAAATTTTAATATTTTATTAGCAGAATGCATTTGGAGTGAGTTTAGGATAGTATTAACTTTTATTTGGTTTTGGATGAACGTGCAAAGAAGGAAATTTAGACTTAAACCAATAAGAATCCATGCAACTTTTTTACACAAGAAATTGTTCATTTGGCTTGTCTATAATTTATAATTGAGTTGGTAGGGTTTAGAACTATTTTTTTTGTATAATGACATTATGAACGTAGAGTTTACAAAGACATACTAGATGAGATACAATAATATAACATATTTGTATCTTATATAATAAAATATTTATAACTATAAATAATATAGACCTAATTACACTAACTTCATTCATAAAATATTGAATTCAACTATATATTGTATCAATGTACTAATATTTATTTTCATCATTTAAACGTATATCGTTTAATTTTACCTCCATTGCTATTTTTCGATAATCTGTATACGTTTTATATTGATTAATGTGATGCACACGTACACTAAAACTAATATAGAATAAAATACTACATGAAAGTGTACCATAGTGTCACTTAAATGGCACTCCTTCCATCCAAAAAGAATGGTACAGTATGAATTTTGAGAGTCAAGTTTCTTCGTTTCGGTTGCGAATTCGGAATAGAAGCTTTAAGTTTTTTTAAATAAAATTTATATTTTTTAAAACTACATAAAATTACTATAAGTCCACAATATTTAATAATAGAAAATATTTAAAAGACTTGAAAAAATTATGGTCAAACAACAACTCGTTTAATTCTCGAAATCCAAACTGTGTCATTTATTTTGAGACAAATGAAGTATCCATTTTGACTGGTTGACATTAACCAAAACTCATTCCGAGGTTGTTCACTAAAAAGTTAAATCTCCGGTCAACTTCCATCACTTAAGCTTCAAAAATTAACATTTTCCTTCCAATTCGACTCCGGATTATCCGGTAATTGAATCCAACCATGCACGCCGGTCGATATACACAATGTGAAGCTGTTCAAGACCATACGCTACCGAACAGAGCTTAAATTCTCAAAACAACTGGCTGGGTCGTTACAAGTTGAAGACACACCAAACATATAGAAAGAAAGTGATTTACAGAGTAAGAAGCAAAATACATTGTAAGGAAAAATATAGAGAGTTTGAGCGGTATTTGTAGTGGGGTGGAAAAATCAAAAGAGGGTTATTTCTTTTGAATGTGTAGTGGTATTGTAGTATTTTACTCGGTACCATAAATTATAATATCCTTGCTATAGTGAAATCAGTTGCTCCTCTCGGGCCGTGGTTTTTTCCTTATTCAGAAGGGTTTTTCACGTAAAATCTCGATTTATTTGTTCCTCTTATTATTATCATTGGTTACTGTATTTTAGTAATTCACATTTATTATAATTGTATACCGTGAATATTATTTCTGTGGGGGTTAGTGTCCCAAAAACTGTTATCAGAGCACATGTTCTGCTAATTCACAAAAATATTATTTACAGTGAATTTTTTACTTTGTGACAGAAAAAAAGATGTCAGGAGTAAAACATGAAGTAACAAGATTCAATGGTAATGACGGTTTCTTAATATTTCAGAGAATGATGTAGGACCCACACATCGAACAAGGGTTACACATTGCACTAGACGGCAAAAAGAAAAGTCGGAAACCATGAAAGTTGAGGATTGGGTAGACATGGATAAGAAGGTGGCTAATGCAATACTCGTTGCCTTTCTACTCAAGGCATCATCCACCACATTGGCCTTCCCGGGATGATACAAGATGGTAATATCATAGCCTTTCGATAGCTCCAACCACCTCCTCTGCCTCAAATTGATATCCTTTTGCTTGAACAAATACTGAAGGCTCCGATGATCCGTGAAAACCTCACATGACATGCCGTAAAGATAGTGCCTCCAAATCTTCAGCGCATGAACAATGGCTGCCAACTGTAAGTCATGGATAATGTAATTCTACTCATGAACCTTCAACTGTCGCGATGCATATGCAATCACCCTGCCCTCCTGCATCAATACTGCACCGAGTCCAACATGGGACACATCACAATATACCATATAAGAACCTAAAGCTGTGAGAAACACCAACATCGGGGATGTAGTTAAAGCCATTTTGAGATTCTGAAAGCTCGCCTTACACTCATGTGACCATCTGAACGGGGCACACTTCTAGGTCAACCTGGTCAACAGGGCTGTTATAGTTGAAAACTATGATGACCCAAAAAGTCATCTCTCACTTTATAAGTCAAAACTGTGTTCCGAGGCCTTGAAAACCTCCTTTTATCTCACCTCATTTTGTGTGCACAGTCCGGGCGTATATCCAAAAAGCTTTTATATGAAAAACTGAGAAAAAATGCTAATTTTTCCTTTAAAATTGAATTTAAGTTGACTTCGGTCAACATTTTGGGTAAATGGACCGGGACCCATGATTTGATTATCCTGGAGGGTCTGTAGGAAAATATGGGACTTGGGAGTATGCCCGAAACTGAATTCCGAGGTCCCAAGCCTCAGAAATGAATTTTTTAAAGAAATTGTTTTAGTGAAATTATAAGAGTTTTTGGAAATTTGATTATATTTGAAATTGAATTGTATCGGACCCGTATTTTGGTTCTGGATCCTTGTACAGGTTTACTATAGTATTTGAGTGACGCTTGTAGAATTGTTTTAGAAAAGGAGGTCATTTGACGTGATTCGGACCCGTAGTTGTGGAATTTGAAACTTTGAAAGCTCTTGAGATTTTCTTTTATTTTGATGTAAAATTCGTTGTTTAAGATGTTATTTTGGCGACTTGATCGCACGAGTAAGTCCATAATATGTTTTTGATGCTACGTGCATGTTTGGTTTGTAGCCCCGAGGGTGGGTGAGTTTCGGATATGTATCAGGATGTTTCGAACTTAGAATATTTGGTGTAAGTTTGTTGTATCTGGTGTCTGTGATTTTATGCTATGCGAACGCGTAGTAACCCACGTGAACGCAAAGAGAAAACGGGGCTGGGTTTGTACTATGCGAACGCGTAGGTCTACACTCGAACATATAGCTTTAGGAGGGCTGGTCACGGAATTTGGGGAAAACCCTATGAAAATGCGGCCAAAGGCACGTGAACGCGAAGGCCAATAGGGTCAGTGCTATGCGAACACATCAGACCTCTCGCGATTGCATAGAGGGTCTGTCCAGGGGTTTAAAATAGTAACAAAAACGGGAATAGGCCATAATTTGATATCTCTTTCCATAGAATCCGACCTTGGGCTATTTTTGAAAAGGGACTTCATCACCAAATCATAGGTTTGTGTTCTTAACCTCATTTCCTTCAATTTCCATCAACAACAATTAGATTTTTAGGCCTAAATCTTGTTCTTGAAGGGTAGAAAATTAGGGATTTTACAAATTTGGGAATTTAGACCTCGATTTGGGGTCGTATTCCGAAACTAATTATATATTCGGGCTCGTGGGTGTATGGGTGATCGGGTTTTGGTCCGAACCTCGTGTTTTGACCAAGCGGGCCCGAGGTCGATTTTCTGACCTTTTGGGAAGAATGAGAGAAAACTCATAATTAAGCACTGGGGTTGAATTATTTAGTGTTTATTGATATTGTTAAGCTAATTATGTCTAGATACAATCGAATTGGAGGCGAATTCTAAAGGGAAAGTGGTAATTGAAGCTTGAGTTTGGTCGTGGAATTCGAGGTAAGTGTTTGTCTTAACCTTAGCTTGAGGAAATAGGTATTGTGTCTTATTTGTTATGGGTTAGTGTAATGTGCAACGTATAGGTGTGGTGACGAGTATCTATACGTTGGTGTCAAGCATGCCGTGAGTCGAATATTGTGATTTATATGATTTTTCATTAAGCATTACTTGAGTTTAATTTGACAATTATCTATGTTGGTGGCGTTTCTTTGGTGTTGGTCATTGTTGAGTATTGGCTCGAGTTTAGAATTACTACGTGAAATTGAGTAACTAGGTGAGATTGGTTATAGATGTTTCCCTTGCCAGGACGATATTGATTCTACCGTTGACTCCCTTGCCGGGATGTTATGGCTTTATTATTATTGTTTGTATTGTTGATTTCCTTGCCGGGTTGTTGTTACTGAATTTTTGGGTGAGGAAGAGTGTAAAGCACGAAGGATGATGCCGTGCATTCTATTTATTATTATTTGGTGAGGATGAGAGTAAAAGCAGGAAGGGTGATTTCGTGCATGCTATTTATTATTTGGGTGAGGATGAGAGTAAAAGCACGAAGGGTGATGCCGTGCCATATTATGATATTAAAAGCGTGAAGGATGATGCCGTGCTATTTCTATTGATTTATTGTGAGGATGAGAGTAAAAGCACGAAGGGTGATGTCGTGCATTCTATTTATTATGTTGTGAGGATGAGAGTAAAAGCACGAATGTTATTTCTGTTGTTTAAATTGATATCTAATTTGTTTCTTTACTTCTTATTTCCATTATTTGATATTTCCTGCCCTCAGTATGTTCCCCTTTCCTTATATTTAGCTTCTTAATTCTTGTTGTTATTATCTTCTCCGTATATTATTAAACAGCACATGTTTAGTTGGTTGTCGTGTCCTAGTGTAATGACCCGGTCGACCGTTACGTAGAACCTGCATTATAGTTACTATTCTTGATTTGGGTTAGGTTGGTTATACTGTTATTGATGTGTTAGAGTTGGTAGGCTTGAAATCGGAATGGTTATAGTGAGAGTTTAGTCGCTTAGTCTTTAAAAATAGCCTTGAAGTTGGAAAAAGTCAACTGAGAGTTGACTTATTGGTAAACGACCCCGGAATGTGGATTTTATGGCTCGGATAGATTTGTTAGGTGATTTGGGACTCAAAAGTGTGTTCAGACTGTTTTTGTTATGTCCGGTATAGAATTAGGCTTGAATTGGCGAATGCTAGTTTTTGGTGATTTCCGGTCGGCAATGGAAAATAGGCTATCAGGGTCGGAAAGGAATTCCGGAAGTTGGAACAGGTTCGTAATGTCATTTTGGATTTGTCTGAAAGTTTCAGGTCAATCGGAGTTGTTTTGGATAGTTTCGCCATCGTTGAAGGATTTTAGATATTTTAAAGTTCTTAGGCTTTAATTTGATGTGATTTTGCTGTTTTGATGTTATTTTAGTGCTTCGGGAGTGCAACTAAGTTTGAATGATCATATATGAAATGTTGGTATATTTGGTTGGGGTCCCCAGGGGCTCGGAATTGATTTCGGATGGTTAACGGAAGTTTTAAAGTTAGTAAAATGCAGCTTAAGCTGTGTGACCGCAGGTGCGGGCCCGTAGGAGCGATCAAAGCTCCGCAGATGCAGATTTTGGGAGGCTCAGCAGAGGATCGCATGTGCGGGACGAGGATCGCACCTGCGAAGTCGCAGGTGCGGAGAAGGGGTCACGAGTGCGGATGCTTCACAGGTGCGGGTCCGCAGGTGCGCTTAAGTGGCCGCAGGTGCGGTACCACTGTTCAGAAAGTATAAAAACCTGCCTTCACGATTTTTAACCCTCTTTTCACCATGGTTGTACAGGTTCTGAGGTTTTTGAGGGATTTTGAAGAGGGAAACACCGGTTCATCATTGAGGTAAGGTTTTTTGACTTAATAAATCAATTATATGTGATTGGAGACCTTATATCAGTGCTTAATTATAAAAATCAGTAGGAAAAAGGTGGGCTTAGGGCTTGAGATTTTGAGACCTTTAGGGTTTGAATTTAAGGGTGAAACAAATTCCGATTTTAGCATTCTCGATATGTAGAGACTCGTGAGATGATGAAGAATATTTTGGTATAAAATTTAACGGGTTCCGAGACACGGGCCCGGGGGTTGGCTTATTTCGATTTTTGAGCTAAATTTGGTACTTTTCAATTGGAATTCATTCCTTAAGCATAATTTGATGATAAAAATCTTAACTTGGTAGACTTGGAGCACTAAGAGGTCGAATTTAGAGGCAAAGGCACTGCGGAATAGTATTTTAGCCTGTTTTGAGGTAAGTAATGTTTCCAAACATGGTTTTGAGGGTTCGAAACCCCGAGGTAAATGATTTATGACAATTGTTGAGGTGACACACATGCCAAATGACGGGCGTGCGGGTGTGCACCTAGTATTTGTGGCCTGGCTTATCCCATGGCACCGCTTAGTTATTATTCCATGATAATATATGTGCTTCTATTAATGGGGTAATCGTGTACGTGTTAGAAATCATGTTAAAGTATAAATGCTAGCCTTGACACCTAAAATGCTGAGACCCGAGTGGTCGTATATTACTGTCTCATTTTGTGATTATTTGATTTCATATACCCAGTCCTGTTATAGAATCTCACTTCGTATCTCAGTCTCAGTATTGTTAATTATATGCATACTTATCATTGTTTCGGGCTGATGGATGCATTTGTGATCCATGTGAGTCAGATTGAAGAGTAATGACTGAGTGAGGCCGAGTGTCTGTTATTGAGACAGTTATGAAATTGGACTACACACTGCAGCGATATTAGATCATGCCTTCGTTGGCTTGCTAGGGCGCTTAGGCCACTAGGGCCCCTCCAGAGTCTTTACACCCCTAGTGAGTGCATTGATGTGAGGGATGGATCTTTCCTGCACATGGATCTTGTCCGAAGTGGATGTTATGTGAGGGATGGATTATCCCTAGACATGGATCTTGTCTGAGTGTTGTATTCCGGAGATGGACTTTCTCCGTGGGGATGGATTGGCTTTTTTCCTCACTACGGAGTGACTATGATCACTAATACGGTACTGAGTGGACTGCTGTGTGAGGGTTTTAGGCACTATGTGCATATCCATATTGGTTTCATACATATATCTTATGATGGCATGAAGAGTATACTGGCATACTTGGCATATTTACTCATCCTAATAAACTTTTAGCATGTCTAAATTCTGTATATTGTTTATTGTCAAATTTTGAGGTTTTGTCCGTCACTACTTCTCAGCCCATAGTTTTGGTTCGTTACTTCTGAGTTGGTGTACTCACGTTACTCTCTGTACCTTGTGAGAAAATCCAGGTACACTGGGACCCGGTAATGGATATTGAGCAGTTGTCAGAGTTTCATTGGAGTTGCCGAAGTAGCAGCTGGCGATCGCGACCTTGTCTTCTCTTCCTTATTCAACATGTTGCACTTATTTTGAGACTATGTTGTCTATTTCATCGTTCTTTATTTTTTTTATATATATAGCAGCTCATGACTGAATGACACCGAATCCGGGGTTGGAGGTTTTAAATTTGGTTTTTCAAATATTGTTTTTGAACTTCAAATTCTTAGTATTATCAATAAATTCGTTTAAAATTGTATTTTTACTGGAAAATTGAATTTAGCTTAGTTAAAAAGGGAGGCTTGCCTGGTTCCACGATTGGCGCCATCACGACTCCGAAATTGGGTCGTGACAAGATGGTTTCAGAGCGATAGGTTAAATAGGTCTCACCAGTCATGAGCAGGTTTAGTAGAGTCTTGCGGATCGGTACAGAGACATCTATACTTATCTTCGAGAGGCTACAAAACCCTTATGAAGAATCCCACATTATTGAATTCTATCGTGTGACTCTATTGAATTCTCCAACTAAAGTTGTGTTGTTTTCATTCTCTCACAGATCGTGTGGACTTGTGCTACCAATCGTGGTGATCATACACTAGCAGGACCATCTGGAGGTCGAGGCTGTGGCAGTGGGAGGGGTGCATCCCGCATAGCAGCTGGGGCAGTACCTGTGGATCCTCCTACTACTCAGGATCAGGTCCCTATAGTTGAGATCCTAGTGGGAGAGGCTCAGGCACCAGCGGTTCCCATTGTGATTTCGGGTCTTCAAGAGACCCTTGCTCAGATTTTGACCATGTGCACTTGTCTTGGACAGGTAGTCGCCATGTCTACTACTGCTGCTACTTCTCAGGCCGGGGGAGGCAATCAAACTCCAGCTCCCCAGACACCTGAGCAGGTTACTCAGGGGCTTCAGACACCGGGGACAATTCCAGTCCAGCTTGTTGCCCCAACCCAAGATTTTGTGGTCCCAGCTTTGGCAAATGATGAGCAGCGTAGGTTAGAGAGGTTTAGTAGACTGCAGCCTCTGATTTTTAGTGCTACTGTGGGGGAGGATGCCCAGGGCTTTTTGGACAAGTGTTAGAGGATCCTTCGCACAACAGGGATACTGGAGGCTAGTGGGGTCCCATTTACTACCTTCCAGTTCGCAGGAGCTACACTCGCTTGGTGGGAGGCCTATGAGAGGCGTAGACCTGCTGATGCAGCGCCCCTTACCTGGCGTCAGTTTTCCATTCTATTCCTGGAAAAGTATATACCGTAGTCCCACAGGGAGGAGCTGTGCAAGGAGTTCGAGCAGTTGCGCTAGGAGGACATGACTGTGACGCAGTATGAGATGAGGTTCTTCGAGTTAGCCCGTCATGCTATTTGGCTAGTTCCCACGAATAGGGAGAGAATCAGGAGGTTCGTTGATGGGCATATTTATCAGCTTCAGATTTTTCTTACTAGGGAGAGGGTATCTGGCGCTTCTTTTGAGGAGGTGGTTGACAATGCCAGAGAGATTGAGTCGGTTCCCCGCAGGAGTGGATCGAGAGGGAGGCCAAGAGGTCTCGAGGATCTAGGAGTTTTGGTGGGGTTCCTTCAAGGGGGCAGCCTCAACCCGGCATAGGTTGTCCATTCAGGTAGGCTCAGCCAGGTCGCTCAGGTTATCGTGGGGGATCAGGTTGTCATGATCCTCATAGTTCGCATCAGGTGCAACAATCTTTCAGTGCCCTGTCAGCTCAGAGTTCATCTTGGGAACCATCGGTTCAGAGTTCATCTATGCCTGGTTCTTCCAGTGGTTATCCTGGTGCTAGGGGTTCCATTTAGTCCCCAGTGCCATTCTTCGAGAGAGGTTGCTTTGGGTGTGGATATGTGGGCCATATTAAGAGGTTTTTTCCTCCTCTTGCAAGAGGTACTTATCAGCAGAGGAGTCAGCCCGCGATTTCAGACTCAGTAGATGCATCGCTCGCCTAGGCAGCTAGCGGTGGGGGTCAGGCAGGTAGGGGTCTCCCTAAAGGGGGAGGTCGATCTGGTGGTGATCAAGCCCGATTTTATGCATTTTCATCCAGACCAGAGGAGATAGCTTCTGATGCCGTGATCCCAGGTATTGTTTCAGTCTGTCATGAGAAGATTAAGTTATTAATTGATTCCGGTTTTTCATATTCACATGTTCATCATATTTTAGCCCATTCTCTGGATACGCCCCGTGAATCATTTGTTATATTTATTCATGTGCTCGCCCTTGTGGGGGATGTTGTTGTTACGGACCGCGTGTGTTAATTGTGTGCGGTACCTATTGGGGGTCTGGAGACCGGGGTGTGTGCATAGTAAGGTTATTCGGCAGTTGATGGCTTTTGGAACAACCCTTGGCACGTTCAAGTACGAATGTTTGTTTCAGAGGGGGAGAATGTAAGGACCCGGTCGGTCGTTACGTAGAACCTGCATTATAATTATTATTCTTGACTTGTCATAGGTTGGTTATACTGTTATTGATGTGTTAGAGTTGGTAGGATTGAAATCGGAATGGTTGTAGTGAGAGTTTAGTCGCTTAATCTTTAAAAATAGCCTTGAAGTTGGAAAAAAGTCAACTTAGAGTGGACTTATTGGTAAACGACCTCGGGATGCATATTTTATGGCTTGGATAGATTCGTTAGATGATTTGGGACTTAGGAGTATGTTCAGAATATTTTTGTGATGTCCGGTGTAGAATTAGGCTTGAATTGGCGAAAGTTAGTTTTTGGTGATTTCCGGTCGGCAACGAAAAATAGGCTATCAAGGTCGGAATAGAATTCCGGAAGTTGGAACAAGTTTGTAATGTCATTTGGATATGTCTGTAAAATTTCAGGTCAATCGGAGTAGTTTTGGATAGTTTCGGCATCGTTGGAGGATTTTAGATATTTCAAAGTTCTTGGGCTTGAATTTGATGTCATTTTGGTGTTTTGATGTTATTTTAGTGCTTCGGGAGTGCAACTAAGTTTGAGTGATCATATATGATATGTTGGTATATTTGGTTGGGGTCCCAAGGGCCTCGAGATTGATTTTGGGTGGTTAATAGAAGTTTTAAAGTTGGTAAAATACAGCTTCAGCTGCTGGAGTTGGTGTAACCGCACCTGCGAAAGTGTGACCGCGGGTGGGGCCCGTAGGAGCGAGCAAGGATCCGCATATGCGTATTTTGGGAGGCTCAGTAGAGGATCGCAGGTGCGGGAGGCGGATCACACCTGCGAAGTTGCAGGTGCGGAGAAGGGGTCGCGGGTGCGGATGCTCCGCAGGTGCGGTACCACTGTTCAGAAAATATAAAAACCTGCCTTCGCGATTTTTAACCCTCTTTTCACCATTGTTGTATGGGTTCCGAGGTTTTTGAGGGATTTTTGGACTTAATGACTCAATTATATGTGATTGGAGACCTTATACCAGTGTCTAATTATGAAAATCAGTAGGAAAAAGGTAGGGTTAGGGCTTGAGATTTTGAGGCCTTTAGGGGTCGATTTGAGGGGTCAAACGAACTCTGATTTTAGCATTCTTGATATGTACAGTCTCGTGAGATGATGAATAACATTTTGGTTTAAAAATTATCGGGTTCCGAGACGCGAACCCGGGGGTCGGGTTTTGGCTAATTTCGGGTTTTGAGCTAAATTTGGTACTTTTCAATTGGAATTCATTCCTTAATCATAATTTGATGATAAAAATCTGAACTTGGTAAATTTGGAGGACTCAGAGGACGAATTTAGAGGCAAAGGCACTGCGGAATAGTATTTTATCCGGTTTTGAGGTAAGTAACGTTTCCAAACTTGGTTCTGAGAGTTCGAAACCCCGAGCTAAATGATTTATGACTATTGTTGAGGTGATGCACATACCAAGTGACGGGCGTGCAGGCGTGCACCGAGTATTTGTGGCATGGCTTATCCCGTGGCATGGCTTATCCCATGGCACCGCTTAGTGATTATTCCATGATGATATATGTGCTTCTATTAATGTGGTAATCCTGAACGTGTTAGAAATAATGTTAAGTATAAATGCTAGGCTTCACGCAAAAAATACTGAGACCCGAGTGGTCATATATTACTGTCTTATTTTGTGATTATTTGATTTCATATACTCAGTCCTGTTATAGCATATCACTGCATATCTTAGTATCAGTATTGTTAATTATATGCATACTTATCATTGTCTCGGGCTGATGGATGCATCTGTGATCCATGTGAGTGAGACTGTAGAGCAATGACTGAGTGAGGCCGAGGGCCTGTTATTGAGACAATTATGAGATTGGACTGCACACTGCAGCGATATTAAAGCATGCCTTCGTTGGCTTGATAGGGCGCACGGGCCACTAGGGCCCCTCCGGAGTCTTTACATCCCCAATGAGCACATTGATGTGAGGGTTGGATCTTCCCTGGACATGGATATTGTCCGAAGTGGATGTTATGTGAGGGATGGATCATCCCTAAACATGGATCTTGTGCGAGTGTTGTATTCCGGAGATGGACTTTCTCCGTGGGGCTGGATTGCCTTTTCCTCAGTATGGAGTGACTACGGTCACCAATGATTATGTATATTTCGGGATAGACTTTTCTCTGGGCCTGAGAGCCATATACGGTACTGAGTGGGCTACTGTGTGAGGGTTATAAGCACTATGTGCATATCCACATTGGTTTCATACATATATCTTATGATGGCATGAAGAGTATACTGACAGACATGGCATATTTACTCATCCAGATAAACTGTTAGCATGTCTAAATTCTGTATACTGATTATTGTCAAATTTTGAGGTTTTGTCTGTCACTACTTCTCAGCCCATAGTTTGGGTTCGTTACTTCTGAGTTGGTGTACTCACGTTACCCCCTGCACCTTGTGCACAGATCCAGGTACACCGGGACCCGGTAGTGGATATTGAGCAGCTGTTAGAGTTTCATTGGAGTTGTCGAGGTAGTAGCTGGCGATCGCGACCTCGTCTTCTCTTTCTTATTCCACCTGTTGCGCTTATTTTGAAACTGTGTTGTCTATTTCTTTATTCTTTATTTTTTATTATATATAGCAGCTCATGACTGAGTGACACCGGATCCGGGGTTGGAGGTTTTAAATTTAGTTTTTCAAATATTTTGTTTAAACATCAGATTCTTAGTATTATCAATAAATTCATTTAAAATTGTATTTTTACTGGAAATTGAATTTAACTTTGTTAAAAAGGGCGGCTTGCCTGGTTCCACGACAGGCGCCATCACGACTCCGAAATCGGGTCGTGACACCTAGCCTCATCACTACTTCGCCGAGGTTAGGCTCGACACTTACTCAGTACATGGGGTCGATTGTACTGATTCTACACTCTGAACTTTTGTGCAGATCCTGGTACAGGACCCTACGAACCTTAGAGTGAGGAGGCTGCCTTCAGTCCTTTTGGAGATTCCGAGGTAGTCCTGCAGGCGTCCGCAAGACTTGGCGTCCCCTCCTACTTTATTTTCACTCTATTCTTCTTTATTTTGAGACAAATGTTTTTAATTTGTTCAGACCTTTATATGTAGTATTCATAGACAGTTTGTGAAGTTGTGACATCAAATTCTGGGTTTAGTATTATGATTTTCGTAATGGCTTTTAATTTAGTTGTAGACTTTGTTTTCTCTCACACTTTTATTTTCGCTGATTTATACATCATCTGTTATGCGTTAAAAATAAATGAATAAGGTAAATAAAAATTAAAGTTGGCTTGCCTAGCGGGTTCAATGTTAGGCGCCATCACGGTCCCGAAGGTGGGAAATTCGAGTCGTGACAAAAACCCCTCTACGAATTGACAGTAATAGCCCGCCAAATCAAAGAAACTCCGGATCTACATGGATGAAGTAGGTCTAGGAAAATTTTGAATTGCCTCAATCTTCTTAGGATCTAACTGAATGCCCTATGTTGATACGACGTGCCCCAAGAAAGCGTCTGAATCCTACCAAAACTCGTACACCGGAGCAGTTTGCTTCTCAGTTCCAGACTCCAGCACCTCAAACAACTGGGGTAGTTCTGCCGGTTATTGTGGCTACAACCGGTGATGGAGCAGCTATGTCTGCTGATGCTTTGTGGAGGTTGGACCAGTTCACTAAGTTATTTACTACTACTTATAGTGGTGCATATTCAGAGGATCCCCAGGACTATTTGGATAGTTGCCACGAGGTTCTACGAAACATGGGGACAGTAGAGACCAATGGGGCCGACTTTGCTACTTTTCGTCTGTCAGGTCCCGCCAAGACCTGGTGGAGAGATTATTGTTTGGCTGGACTAGCGGGATCACTACCTTTGACTTGGGCCCAGTTATCCGATTTGTTTCTGGAGAAGTTTCTCTCTATCACTCAAAGAGAGGATTATATGAGGCAGTTCGAGTGTCTCCAACAGGGTTCTATAACTGTCACTCAGTATGAGACCAGATTCATTACCTTGGCCCGTCATGCTGTTATGATACTTCCCACCGACCGAGAGAGGGTGAGGAGTTTTATTGAGGGAATAACTCAACCGATCAGATTGTAGATGGCTAGAGAGGCAGGGAGTTATATCTCCTTTTAGGATGCATCCAATGTGGCCCGAACCGAGACGGTTCTATCACAGAAGAGTGGTCAGAGGGATGACAATAGGCCTCATCATTTTGGCAGGTTCAGTGGTGTCTCATCTGGAGGCAGGGATTCTTTTGGAAGAGTCCATCCTCCTAGGCCATTTCAGTCAGCACTTCAGGTTTCTCATAGTGCTCCAGGTGGTCGTGGTTCCCACATGCAGTATTTTGATTAGTTGCCCTACAGTGCACCACTAGCTCCTATCAATGCACCGCCGCTCCAGAGTTTTCAAGGTGGTTACTCAAGTCGTCAGGGTTAGTTTCAGGGCCAGCAGTCTCAGCAACTGAGATCTTTTTATACTTGTGGTTTCCCGGGGCACCTTGCTAGATTTTTCCCTCGAGCCTCGAGCAGTTCTCAGCACCAGGGTTTTCGTGCCATGGTTCCCGCACCAGGTGTTCCACCACCCGTTCAGCCAGCCAGAGGTGGGGGTCGAGGTGCTATAGGTAGAGGTTAGGCGGTTAGAGGTGGAGACTAGGCTACTAGAGGTAGAGGTCAATTAGCAGGAGGTCGTCCTAGTAGTTTAGTTCAGATTGGTAGGGGTCCATCCCCGATGTTATGCTATTCCAGCCAGACCTGAGGCTGAGGCCTCCGATGCGGTTATCACAGGTATGGTTTCAGTTTGCAGTAGGAATGCTTCGGTTTTGTTTGATTCATGGTCC
This sequence comes from Nicotiana knightiana, assembly GCA_005239525.1. Classification (NCBI taxonomy): domain Eukaryota; kingdom Viridiplantae; phylum Streptophyta; class Magnoliopsida; order Solanales; family Solanaceae; genus Nicotiana; species Nicotiana knightiana. Next base: position 42,536 of record ML372433.1, read on the forward strand.
ACATATTTCTATGTGTCATCTTATTTTGCTCCTTATTTGGTTATGCCTCGTGATTCTCTGAGTACTCCTGTATATGTGTCTACACCGGTGAGTGATTCTATTGTGGTAGGTATTGTCTATCGTTTATATGTAGTGGTTATTCGTGGTCTTGAGACCACTGTAGATCTTCTGATCCTTGATATAGTAGATTTTGATGTTATTTTGGTGATGGATTGGTTGTCGCCTTATCCTGCCATCCTGGACTATCATGCCAAGACGGTGACCTTAGCATTGTCGGGGTTGCCTCGACTTGAGTGGAGAGGGACTCCTGGTCATTCTTCTAGCAGGGTTATCTCATATATGAAGGCTCGGCGTATGGTCGAGAAGGGGTGTTTGGCCTATTTGGCCTATGTTCGTGATTATAGTGCCGAGGTTCCTTCTATAGAGTATGTGCCCATTGTACGTGAGTTTCCAGAGGTGTTTCCTACCGACAAGGATATTGACTTTTGCATTAATTTGGCTCCGGGCACTCAGCCCATTTCTATTCCGCCATATCGTATGGCCCTGCCAAAGTTGAAGGAGTTGAAGGAACAGTTGCGGGACTTGCTTGACAAAGGCTTTATTAGGCCTAGTGTCTCGCCTTGGGGTGCGCCGATGTTGTTTGTTAAGAAGAAAGATGGGTCGATGAGGATGTGCATAGATTATCGGCAGTTGAACAAGGTTACCATCAAGAATAAGTATCAGTTCCCGAGGATTGATGATTTGTTTGATCAGCTTCAGGGTGCCAAGGTATTTTCGTAGATTGATTTGAGATTTGGCTACCATCAGTTGAGGATTATGGCATCCGATGTCCCTAATACAACTTTTCTCACTCGGTACGAGCATTATGAGTTCTTAGTGATGTCATTCGGGTTGACAAATGCCCCAACAACTTTCATGAACATGATCAACTGAGTGTTTAGGCATTATTTAGATTCCTTCGTGATTGTCATCATTGATGATATTCTGATTTATTCCCCCAGCCGGGAGGAGCATGAGCAACACCTTCAAGTCGTTCTTCAAACTCTGAAGGACAGTCAGTTATATGATAAGTTTTGGAAATGTGAGTTTTGGTTGAGTTCAGTTGCATTCCTAAGTCATGTTGTATCACCGGAGGGTATTCAGGTGGATCATAAGAAGATTTCAGCGGTCAAGGATTGGCCTAGACCCATATCAGCTACAGAGATTCGATATTTATTGGGTTTGGCGGGCTATTGCCTTCGATTTGTGGAGGGGTTTTCGTTTATTGCAGCCCCGATGATCAGGTTGACTCAGAAGGGTGCCCGGTTCAGGTGGTCAGAGGAGTGTGAGGCGAGCTTCCAGAAGCTCAAGACAGCTTTGACTACGGGGCCTGTGTTGGTTTTGTCCACAGGTTCAGGGCCATATACTGTGTATTGTGATGCATCTCGGGTTGGACTTGATGCAGTGTTGATGCAGGATGGCAAGGTTATTGCATATGCTTCACGTCAGTTGAAGATCCACGAAAAGAATTATCCAGTTCATGACTTGGAGCTAGCTGCCATTGTCCACGCGCTGAAGATTTGGAGGCATTATCTGTATGGCGTGTCATGTGAGGTGCTCAAGGATCATAAGATTTTGCAATATTTGTTCAAGTAGAAGGAGTTGAATTGGAGGCAAAGGAGATGGTTGAAGCTGTTGAAAGACTATGAAATCACAAACTTATATCATTCGGAGAAGGCCAATATGGTCGCCGATGCTTTGAGTAGGAAGTCAGCCAGTATGGTTAGCCTTGCTTATATTCCGGTTGGGGAGAGAGCGCTTTCTTTGGATGTTCAGGCTTTATCCAATCGTTTTAAGATAGTGGATGTTGTCGAGCCCGGTCGTGTTCTAGCTTATACAATTGCTCGTTCGTCATTATTTGATCGTATTCGAGATCGGCAGTATGATGATCCTCATTTGTGTGTCCTTGGGGACACGGTGCGGCACGGTGGTGCCCGTGTATATTATTTCTTGGATGTGATCTACATTAGGGAGATTGTTCATCTTCATGGTGTGCCCGTGTCTATTATTTCTGACCGAGGTACGCACTTTACCTCGCATTTCAGGAGGGCGGTTCAGCGTGAGTTTGGTACGAGGGTTGAGTTGAGCACAACATTTCATCCTCAGACGGACGGACAGTCCGAGCGTACAATTCAGATTTTGGAGGATATGCTTCGAGCCTGTGTCATTGATTTTTCAGGTTCTTGGGATCAGTTCTTGCCATTAGCCGATTTTGCCTACAACAACAACTATTGGTCGAGCATCCAGATGGCTCCCTATGAGGCATTATATGGTAGGCGGTGTCGGTCGCCGGTTGGGTGGTTTGAGCCGGGAGAGGCTCGGTTGCTGGGTACAGACTTAGTGCAGGATGCCTGGATAAGGTTAAGATCATTCAGGATAGACTTCGTACAGCTCAATCCATGTAAAAGAGTTATGCCGACCGCAGAGTTCAGGATATGGCATTCATAGTCGGAGAGCGAGTGTTGCTTCGGGTGTCGCCCATGGATGGCGTGATGAGATTTGGGAAGAGAGTGGGTGTTCTTTCAACTCTAGCAGGGCCATACGGTATGGCAGAATAGTGATGGGCTGAGTGCCCAGAGCCAAATCAATACAGAAATCAATATCCCTGTAAGGTGGCATCCCCGACATGTCTGCAGGAAACACCTTTGGAAACTCACGAACAACTGGTACTGCATCCATGGAAGGAACCTCCACACTAGAATCACAAACATAAGCCAAATAAGCTAGACCCCCCTTCTCGACCATATACTAAGACTTCACATAACAGATAACCCTGCTGGTAGGATGCCCAAGAGTCCCCCTCCACTCTAATCGAGGCAACCCCGGCAAGGCTGATATCACCGTCTTGGCATGACAATCCAATATAGTGTGATAAGTTGACAACCAATCCATACCCAAAGTAGCATCGAAATCAACCATATCGAGAAGTAGAAGATCTACACTAGTCTCAAGACTCCCAATGGTGACTACAGATGAACGATAAACGTGATTTACAGTAATAGCATCCCCCAAAGGTGTGGACACATACACAGGAGCACTCAAAGAATCACGAGGCACAACGAAATATGAAACAAAATAGGATGACAGATAGGAGTAAGTAGACCCCAGATCAAATAAAACTGAAACATCTCTACTGCAAAATGAAACAGTATCTGTGATAATAGTGTCATATAACTTAGCCTCAGGCCTGGCTAGAAAAGCATTTCATCAGGGCTGGGCCCCACCACTCTGGGCGGCATCCACCTCTAACGGCTTGACCTCCACCTCTAACATTGTGGCCTCTTGCTGGATGAACATGCACTGCAGCAACTGGTGGCGGGACCATGGCACAAGAACCCTGATGATGTGGGGTGATGCCCAATAATCTCGGACAAGTCCTCCTGATATGTACATAACCACCACACTCCAAACATATCCTGGTGTTGTGGCTGCGAAAACACGACACTGACCCGAACGGGCCAGATAACCACGGTAATAACTCAGAATAGGCGGTGCACTGATAGGAGCTGGTGATGAACTGTAGGCTGGCTATCCAGAAGGAGGTACATAAGGACCACGACTCCCTGAAGCATTGTGGGATGCCTGGAGTATTGGATGGAATGGACTGGGAGGATGGACCCTACCAAAAGTACCCCTACCTCCCGATGAGGCACCGCTGAATCCACCAGAATGACGAGGTATCTTGTTAGACCCCTGACCTCCCTATGCAAGAACCATCTCGACTCGCCTGGCGACATTGTCAGCTGCCTGAAAATAAATCGCACTCCTAGTCTTAGCCATCTGCAATCTGATAGACTGAGCAAGTCCGTCAATAAACCTCCTCACCCTCTCTCTCTCTCTCTCTCTCTTTGTGGCAAGCGGAAGAAGAGCATGACGGGACAAATCCATAAAACAGGTCTCATACTGAATAACAGTCATACTACGTTATTGGAGAAGCTCGAACTAACAGAAATGCTCCTCTATCAAGGTAATAGGCAGAAAATTCTCTGGGAATAGCTAAGAGAACTGGTCCCAAGTAAGAGCAGGGAATGAGCTGGCCAGGTCAACAACTAATCTCTCCATCATTTATTGGCGGAACCAGTCATCTAAAATGCAGTAAAGTCGACCCTATTTGTCTCCAATGTACCCATGTTCCGTAGCACCTCATCACAGTTGTCAAGATACTCCTTAGGATCCTCTGAAGTAGCACCACTGAAATAAACTGGGAAGAACTTGGTAAACCTGTCCAATCTCCACAAAGCCTCAGAAGACATAGATGACCCATCACCGGTCTGTGCCTTAACAACTGGCTGAACTACTCCAAGTGGATGAGTTGTTGGAGTGTGATACTGGGAGCCACCTGCTCTAGAGTGTGAGTAGTAGGAGTTTAGGCTCCTCCTCCATCCCGAGAGACAGTTGGCGCCATAGGGAATGCGCCAGTCTGGGCCACACTCTCCATAAGGCCCACCCAATAGACCAAAGCATCCTGGAGCACTAGGGTGGCAATGGACCCCTCCGGAACTTGAGCTGGCTCGACAGGATTAGTCTAGGATGGAACCTCCTCGTCAAACTCCACTTGAAACTCCACTAATGGTGTTGTTGCTCGAGCTCTGGGCTGAGCCCTGCCCCTGCCTCTGTCATGGCCTCGCCCTCTACCCCTACCCCTCATAAAAGCCGCCACAGAGGGCTCCGACTACTACTCAGCTGAAGATCCGGTATGTGTTCTCTCCATCTGCAATAGAATAAGAGTAGAAGAGTTCACTTAGCATTGAGAGAAAAAATCGCACGATAGAGAAGAATAGAAGTTAAAATTGTTCCTAAACTTCATAGCCTCTGGAAGATAAGTATAGACGTCTCTGTTCCGATCCTTCAGACTCTACTAAGCCTGCTCGTGAATTGTGAGACCTAGCAACCTAGTCCTCTGATACCAACTAGTCACGACCCGGATTCCCACATTCGGGACCATGATAGCGCCTAACATTTCACTTGCTAGGCAAGCCAACATTAGAGGATTCTTAATGCCAACTTTAGCCAATTTCGATAACAAGAACAATTAAGCTAAACAAAAGCTAAAACTGATTTGTGGAACAACATAAAACTCATAATATCTGATACATTTAGGATTTGGAGTCACAACTCACGAGCTACTATGATTTACTACAAACAGAGTCTGGTTGGAAATACATTGTTCTGAAAGAAAAGAAACAATAAAATAATGCGACCATGAAAGGACTCCAGGGTCTACGGACGCCATCAGATCTACCTTGGGTCTCCTGTCGATCAAGTCCAGCTGCTAACCTCACGATCAGCTCAGGCCGATACCAATATCTGCACAAGAAGTGAAAAGTGTAGTATAAGTACAACTGACCCCGTGTACTCTGTAAGTGTCGAGCCTAACCTCGACGAAGTAGTGACGAGGCTAAGATAGGTCACTCACACTACCCCCTGTACACAGTATAAATAATATAGACAGAAAAGAAACATATAACGAAATAAAGCAGTTAATTCAAAGTAATATCTACAGCTTCAAGAATAAGTTAGCGATGTTCAGAATTTACCAATCCTTAAGTGCAAAGGGAAATACCATAAAACTATCACAACTTAGAGGAAATATAAACACACAGGTAGTTGGGGCGCACAACCCGATCCCAGTGTACATCACATAATCCTCCCTTATTTCCTGGTAACAACACTAACAACAAAGAGTATACATATAGGTGTTGCAATGCGCAACCCGATCCCACCATATTACAATATCAGAATCATACTTCACCCTCATTCCACTAAAACAATCAACACTTATTACACCTGTTGCGCCATGCAATCTGTTCCTACCGTACAGTATAGATTCACCCTTATTCCACCTCATCATACCAACTTTATTTCACTTGTTGCAGCGTGCCACCTGATACCACCATATCAATATCAAGTACTAAATATGCACAGTAAAACATACAATTCAAATCACAAGAAAGCCTTTCCAATCCCTAAACACCAAACAAAATCAAATAGGAAACCTTGTACAACATGATAATCTATATAAATAATTCTACACAGTGAGACCAATCCAGAATTTACAACTAGAAGGTGCAACTAAAACAACTTGGGCAAATAGTAGGAGATCATGAAACTATGAAAAGATCTAATATCATAAATAGGAGGAAACAATGACTCACAGGTAGCAATAGGCATGGGAACATATTTAGAGCATGTAACAATTAAGACAGGGAAAGACATAACTTAATAAAAGCGGGAAAACAGATAATTCAGCGGCGCATAAGCACTCGTCACCTCGCATATACGTTGATCACATAAAATTCACATACTACATAGTTCGAGGAATCCTAATTCCCTCAAGTCAAGGTAAGACACAACACTTATCTAGCTCCAAAGATCACTCAATGCTCAACCACAACTTTGCCTCTCAAACAAGCCTCCGGACCAATTGAATCTAGCAAATTACTAATCAAACGATTCAAATTAAGTCTTAGGAACTACCCATGATTGCAAAGAATTCAATTTAGGCCATTTTTTAAAAAGTCAACCCCCGGGTACGCTTGGTCCAATCCCGAAGTTCAGACCAAAACCCAATTACCCATTCACCCCCGAGTCCGTTTATGTAATTTGTTTTGGAATCTGAAATCAATTTGAGGTCTAAATCCCAAATTTATAAAATACCTAGTTTCTACCCAAAAACTCCAAATTATACCATGAAAACACAAGAGTTTAGTTTGAAATCTTAATAAATTTAGTAAAATATTGAAAGAAACTAGTTTAGAACCACTTACCAACGATTTGGGAAAGAAATTTTCTTTGAAAAATTGCCTCTAGGGTTTCTTGTTTTGAAAATTGTGTAGAATGAGCAAACTCCCGTCTAAGTCAAGTTTTACCCAGCTGTGGATGTTGCATTTGTGACCTGGAACGCGAACCCCGTAAATGCAAAGAAACTATCGCAATTGCGAAGTCCTCGCAACTCTGCATTCATCGCATTTGCGATGAGAAGTTCGCTAATGCGAACACTGAGTTTCTAGAAATGCGACCATTATCGCAGTTGCGATCACTGACCCCACCTGAATCCCTTCACAAATGCGGAGCATTGTTCACAAATGCAAAAATCATGTGGCCAAACTACTCGTCGCAAATGCGATGAGTAGCTCACAAATGCGAACCCATCAAATGTCGCAAATGGGAAGCCTGATCTCACAAATGCAAGATCAGAGGCCTACACCAGAACTGAAACACCAGCAATATTTCCTAAGTCTAATTCACTCTGTAGCCTATTCGAAACTCACTCGAGCCCTCGGGGCTCTAAACCAACTATGTACACAAGTCTAAAAAATTATACAAACTTGCTCGTGCGATCAAATAACAAAAATAACACTTAAAACTATGAATTGAACACCAAATCAAATGAAATTTTTAAGGAAACTTTGAAACTTTTATTTTCACAACCGGACATACGAATCACATCAAACCAACTCCATTTCTCACAAAATTTGATAGAAAAGCCATAAATGTAGTATTGGGCATATAATGGGCTCTGTAACCAAAATATGGACCCGAGATCTAAAAGTCAAACATCAGTCAAACATTTCAAACTCTTTAAGCCTTAAACTTTCAAATTTCTACAAAATGCAATAACTTGGGCTATGGACTTCCGATTTCGATCCCGGGCATACACCCAATTCCTAAATCATGATATGGACCCACCGGGACCGTCAAAATACGAATTCGGGTCTGTTTTCTCAAAACATTGACCGAAGTCAACTCAAATGGATTTCAAGGAAAAATTTCATATTTTTCTCAGCCTTAAGTGTCACGACCCAGAATTCCCATCGTCAGGACAATGATGGCTCCTAACATTTCACTTACTAGGCAAGCCAACATTAGAGAATTATTAAGCAAATTCTTTTACATTCAAGTAATAACAAATAAGCTATAACAAGTTAAAAAGAGTGAGGAAATATATAAAAACCTCAATATATACTACTACCCAGAATCTGAAGTCACAATTCACGAACTTCTAAGATTTTTCTATAAGTAAATGTCTGAAAGAAATACAACTATTTTCGAAATGAAAGAAACGGTAACATATGATGTATAGAAGGGGACTCCAGGCCCTCCGGACACCGGCATGTCTACCTTGGGTATCCAATCAGATGAATCCTACAGCCAACCTCACGATCAGCTCGGACCAGCACCAAAATCTGCATATGAAGTGCAGAGTGCAGTATCAGTACAATTGATCCTATGTACCGTAAATGCCGAGCCTAACCTCGATGAAGGAGTGACGAGGCTACGACGATTCACTCACACTACAACTTGTACACAGTATATATGGTAAAAGCAGAAAAGGAAAACAAAATAGGATAAAACAGTAATTTACTGTAACGACCCGATCGGTTGTTTTGAGCTCTAACACGTCGTTCAACTATTTGAAGTCGTGAGCAGCTCCATTTCAGGTATTATGACTTATAGGTGTGGTCGAAATTGAATTTCAGAAAATTTAGAGTTGGTTTGGAAAGAAAATTCTCATTTCAGAAGCCTTAAGTTGGAGAAATTGACTAAGATTGGAATTTTGAGTAAAGGACCTCCGTATCAATAATTGAAGGTTCCTGCAGGTTCGTATGATGATTTTGGACTTGGGCGTATGTCGGGATCGTGCTTTGGATAACCCAGGAGCGTTTTCGTGCATATTGTGGAAGTCAGCATTTTTGAAGAAATTTCCCAAGTTTGGCTTGAAGCGTATTTCAGTGATATTGACGTCCGTTTGGTATTCCAAGCCTGGAAATAGCCCCGTATGGTGATTCTTGAGTTGGGAGCGTGACCAGAAGTGAATTCGGATGTCTGTAGGTTATTTTGAAGTCATTTGGCTAAAGATAGAAATTTGAAGGTTTTCAAGAAATCCGACCGAAGGTGGAAATTTTGATACCGGGGTCGGAATACAATTCTGAAAGTTGGAGCATGTCCATAATGTCATATATGACTTGTGTGCAAAATTTAAGGTTAATCGGACATGATTTGATAGGTTTCGACATCAGATGTATAAGTTGGAAATTTCAAAGTTCATAAAGTTTGAATTTTAGTGCGATTCGTGGTTTCGGCGTTGTTTGATGTGATTTAAAGCCTCGAGCAGGTTTGTGGGATGTTATGGGGCTGAGTCATGGGATTTGGACAGGGTCCCGGGGGCCTCTGTTGTGTTTCGGGGTGAATTCAGACCATTTTTCTCTGTTTTGCTGCTGCTATGTTCTGGTGTGCTATGGGAACACGGTCCATGGACTGTTATCGCGAAGAAGAAATTTGAGGGTTGGGTTCTTGGTCTATGCGATCTCATAAGAATGAGTGCGATCACGGAGAAGAGATTCAAGGAGCTGGATTTTTTTGGCCTATGCGACCGCGGTGTTGGGAATGCAATCGCACACTGTGCGCTTGGAGGCTTTTGGGCTTGGCTTGTGCGAATGCATGAGGGTATATGTGAACGCACAGTAGAGGAAATAAGGGGGCCACGATCGCATTGAGTGAATTTGTGAGGAAGCATAGTTGGCCTATGCGATCGTGGAGCATGTTGTGCAATCGCATAAGAGAGTCACCTGGGTAGTGTGTTATTTTAACGGGATTTTGGCCATTTCCTTCATTTGTTTCATTGATGTGGGAGATTTTGAGGAGCTTCAAGAGGGGTTTTCCACCAAGCATCACTAGGTAAGTAATATCTTCATGTTTTTAAGATTTATACAAGGATTATACATAAATTTGAACATGAAAATTGTTTAAAAATTGGGAAATTTTTGACGAAAACCTAGAAATGGTAATTTTGATTTTTAGTCATGAATTTAAGCATGGAATTTAGAGTAAATCGTATATTTGAACTAGTAAATCTATGGGTAGAATTTATCTTCGAGAAATTTCGGATTTCGGGCATGTGGGTCCGAGGGCATTTTGGTCAATTCAGTGAGCGGAGTTGGGAAAGTATATAATCTGAATTTGTTACTAGAATTAGAATGAATTTTCATTTCTTTGCCTGTTATTTGGATAGTTTTGGGGCGTTATGCGTCCATTGGAGTCATCGGCAAGGCTTGGAAGCCGGTTATGGAATTTCGGAGCGAGGTAAGTCTCCTTTCTAACTTTATGAGGGGGAATTCTCCCCCTAGGTGAACTGATTGAGTATGTGCTATTATCTTCGGGGGATATGTACGCACGAGGTGATGGGAGTCCGTGCGTATCTACTATTATGCCATGCCCGGGTAGTCTAGGACCCACTAGCATGCCTTACGTGTTGTACATGTGATCCTGCCACTAATATTAGGTTGTAAATGCTATTGAATTGGTAATTGAATTCCTAAGAAGACTAGAGCGTACCTTTCATAATTATGTAGAAAGAGAATTGATTCCTCCATTGATAATTGTATACCTGATAAGGTTATATTATTGAATATTATTAAACTTGGCAAATCAGTTTCAAAACAAAGATTTAAAAGCTATTCTTCATGTTCCTTTAAGAAGAATTTTACTACTTTCCTGGGAAACTGCTTTTTTGATAAAAATGCGGATTTATTATGTGAATATGTGTACATATGAGCACCTAAGTCGCAGGTATGATTCGCGAACAAGCTAGCCTTATTATTTTTATGTTGACCTCATCGCATGATCGATTCGCGAGCGGGGAAAAATAGATGCATCTATGGTTCGAGCCGTTCGACCCTTCGGCAGTGCACAATTTATTACTGTTGGTCCGCGCCGTTCGACCCTCTGCATTGCTTGCGCATGCTATTTACTGCATATTTGCTGTGATTTTGCCTGATTACTGGCCTGGAATTTTAAGTTGACAACTGAAATGACAGAGATTTAAAGTTATTAAAAATTTGGAAGAATTTGTTCCTTCCGGTTGATTATTTGTTCATCCATGTTGATTAATTATTATTAATATGACGAAGATTTAAAGTGTTAAATGTGGAAGGAGTTGATATTATTTATTCCTAATTTTAATAAATTGCCTATGATAAACATGGTTAGTGTTACATTTGAATATACTAATTTGACCTCTAGCAAGTGTCTAATTCGACCTCTCGTCACTACCTCTATGAGGTTAGTCGGGCGACTTACTGAGTACACGTTGTTTTCGTACTCGTGCTATACTTGTTGTGCATTTTTATTGCACAGGTACATTCAGAGCGATGTTGCGATCCGCAGCTGACAGAGTCTCCCTCATACTATATTTATTTTCATTTTAAATTCCTTGTCCAATTTGTATTTCGGACAAGCTTTGTGATGATTGTATAAATTCTTAGAAATTACTCATGTACTTGTGACACCAGGTTCTGGGATGTCTGTGGGATATATTTGCTAAAATGGAACATTTAAACCATCGTATTTACTTAACATATTTTGTTTAGTTATTTAGTAATAAGTCAAAGATAATGATTTCAAAAAAGCTAAAATAGGAAATTTAACGTAACCATTTAAATGATTGGATTTCCTGACAATGGTGTCCGGCTCCATCACGACCTTATGGATTTTGGGTCGTGACACCATGGTATCAGAGCTCTAGGTTCCCTTAGGTCTCATGATGTGATGACCGAAAAGGTCATCTTATGTTAATTTATCTAAATCTGTGTTTCGAGGCCCCAAAATCCTCCGTTAATCTCACCTCGATACGTGTGCATAGCCCGGGCGTGTAGCCGGTAAGCTTTGATGTGAAAACTAGATGAAAAGTTGATTTTATAATAATTAATTTATTAAAGTTGACTTTGGTCAATATTTTTGGTAAATTTACCTGGACCAGAGATTTGACGGTCCCGGAGGGTCCGTGGGAAAATATGGGACTCAGGCGTATGCCGGGAATCAAATTCCGAGGTCCCAAGCCCGAGAAATGATTTTCTAAAGAAAATTGTTTTCTAAAAAGAACTAAGGTTTTTGAAAATGATAATTAATGTGAAAACTGTGTTACCGGGCCCGTATTATGGTTCCGGAGCCCGGAATAGGTTTAATATGTGTTATGTGAGTTATCTGTAAAATTTGGTGTAAAACGGACTGAATTTGACGTGTTTCGGATCGAAATTGGAATATTTGAGCTTTATGAAGTTTTAAGAATAACTATGAATTTTGGAGTTTAATTCCTTGTTATGATGATGTTTTGGCGATTTAAATACATGAATAAGTCTGTAGGATGATTTGGGAGTCGTGTGTGTTTTTTATTTTGAACCCCCCGGCTCGGGTGAGTTTCGGGTACGTAACAGAGTGCTAAAGGTTAGAAAAATCTGGTGTTTTAAGCGGGTTGCTGGTGTCAGGTACATTGCTCTATGTGATCGCATATGTCCTTCTGCGATCGCATAGGCTTCATCGAGGGGGGTAGTTTTGTTGCACTATGCGATCGCATTCTATTCTCCACGATCGTATAGTGTACAAGTGGACCTGGGTGGGGCTGGGTGATCCTTCTCTACGGTCGCACCTTTTATTCCGCAATCACAGAGGTCTGTGGACTGGTCTTCTGTGATTGCAGCCTTCCTCCTGCGGTCGCATAGTAGTAGGTCCTTAAGCTCGGCGATCGCAACCCTTCTTCCGCGATCTCAAAGAACAAAATAGCCCAGTCATTTTAAAAGCCCCAAAACAGAAACATTACGGGATTTCTTCAATATTTCACCACTCTTCTTCTTCCCCATTTCCCTTAGGCGATTTTAGAATACTTCCATAACCATAGCTCCACATGTAAGTGATTCCAACTCCATTTTCTCCCATTTTTCTTCAACAATCACTTGAATCTAGGCCTAAAATCCTAAAATCAAAGTAGAAATTAGGGGTTTTGGGTAGAGTTAGGGTTTATGGGTTTTTGGGTAACTCAACCTCAATTTGGGTTCGGGTTTCAAAAAAAATCATATATTTGAACTCCTGGGGTTATGGGTGATCGGGTTTTGGTCCGAGCCTCGTGTTTGGACCAAGCGGGCCCGTGGTCGAATTCTGGAATTTTTGGAAGAATGCTAGGAAATGGATAATCAGGTTATGGGATCGATTTATTGAGTCATTATTGATATAATTAAGTTAATTATGTCTAGATATTGTTGTTCCGGAGTTGAATTCAAAAGAAAAGGCGGTGTTAGAGGCTTGATTGCTATTTTTTGACCCGAGGTAAGTGTCTTGCCTAACTTTGGTGAGGGAATAGGTACCGTATGCTATGTGCTAAGTGTTTATCATGTTCAATGCATAGGTGAGGTGACGAGTACCTATGCATTGTGTGTCAAGCATGTGCGTGAGTCCATCTTTAATGAAATTCTTATTCTTACTTCCATATCCATCATATTATGAGCTTGTCTCTACTTAGAAGTTGATTGTTATTTAAAATCCTCTTTGATGAACTTGTGATGTAATGGTTCTATTGAGGACCCAACTATAAAGGATATACTTGAAAAGGGTGGTTATAGGTGAGACCCTTGCCGGGCAATTTGTTATGATAATGACTGATATTTTTCCCTTGCCGGGTGATCATGATTTGTGATTCTACTATGCTGCTTTCCTTGCAATTTTGATAATTGTCATTGCATTGGTGATGAAGAGTGTAAAGCACGAACGGTGATGTCGTGCCATGATTTACATTGATTACATCATATATTGCATAGTGAGGAAAAGAGTAAAAGCACGAAGGGCGATGCCGTGCCATGAATCATATTATTTTACATCATACATCACATTGTGAGGAGGAGAGTAAAAACACGAAGGGTTGATGCCGTGCCATGATATGAGAGATAATGCACGAAGGATAATGTCGTGCCATGATATTGTGAGGTAAAATCATGAAGGGTTATGGCGTGCCATGATTTACATTGGTTACATCATATATTGCATAGTGAGGAAGATAGTAAAAGCACGAAGGGTGATGCCGTGCCATGATTCATATTATCTTACATCGTACATTGCATTGTGAGGAAGAGAGTAAAAGCACGAACGGTGATATCGTGCCATTAATTACATTTCTGGTATTATATTTGTTTCATTAGCATAATTCCGATAACTTTCCTTCTTGTCTGTTGTGATGCGCTTAATTAACTGCTCTATTCACTTGTTACCCTATTATCTGCTCCCGTATCCCCCTATGTATCTGTTTATCTCTTGCTTTGTTTTTCCATGATATATGTTGCAGTATAGGACAAGTTAACGTTTGTTGTCAAGTCTAGCCTCGTCACTACTTCGGCCGAGGTTAGACTCGGAACTTACTCAGTACATGGGGTCGTTTGTACTGATGCACATTGCACATCTTATTGTGGTGCAAATCCCGCACCTAGACCCAGTGGACATCGTTGAGGGAATCTCCTTCAGTCCACCCTAGAGGCTTCAAGTTATACCCGCTGGCGTTCGTGGGCCTTGGCATCTCTCCTTGTGACGACCCAAAGGGTAATCACCTATTTCCGTGCGCAGTCCGGGCGCGTAACCGAACAACGATTTGAAATTAAAATGAATAAATTTGACTACGGTCAACATTTTGGGTAAACGGACCCGGACCCGTGATTTGACGATCCCGGAGGATCCGTAGGAAAATATGGGACTTGGGTGTATGCTCGGAATCGAATTCCGAGGTCCCAAACCCGAGAAATATATTTTTGAGTAAAATTGTTTTCTGAAAATATTTAAGGAAATTGAAAATGAAGTCTGATTTGAAAGTGATGGTATCAGGCCCGTATTTTTGTTCCGATGCCTGGTACAGGTCTTATATATGGTTTAAGCACTTTCTGTAAAGTTTGGTTGAAAACGGATTTCGTTTGACATGTTTCGGACTTAAAAATGGAAAATTTGATGTTTTATGAAATTTGATAGAATTCATGGATTGTGAGGTTTAAATTGATGTATACGATGTTATATTGGCGATTTGATTGCACGGTTAAGTTCGTGGGATGTTGTTGAGTCGGTGCATGTGATTTGTTAGGAGCCCCGAGGGCTCAGGAGTATTTCGGAGGTGTCTCGAAGTGATTTTGAACTTAGGAAAATTGCTGGTTTTTGCTTCAGCTGTTGCAGGTCCCTTTTGTCCTTCGCGATCGCGAAGCCTCTTCCGCGTTTGCGAAGCTTTAAGTTTTCCTTCATCATGTTCGCGTCCATTCCCTCGCGATCGCGTAGGGTTAATTGACCCTGAGGGCTTAGCCCTATTTTCCTCTTCGCGTTCGCGTACAATTGACCGCGATCGCCTAGCTTTATAGGTCTCCTTCATCGCGTTCGCGTGATGTCCCACGTGTTCGCGTAAGTCAACTTCTGGACCCCAATTTTTTTACTCTTCGCGATCGCGTCCTCCCTTCCGCGATCGCGATGGTTTGTGTAGTCTACCCTTCGCGAACGCAACCTCCCTTCCACGATCGTGAAGGGCAATTTTGTCCAGTGGTATATAAATATTTCCAGAACCAATGGCTATTTTGGGTCGTCAGGTTAGGAAGCTGAGGTCCAAGGATATAGTTTCAGTGAAGGTCCAGTATAGAGGGAAGCCGGTGGAGGATGCCACCTGGGAGACCGAGCGAGGGATGCAGGACAGATATCCTCACTTATTCGAGGCTCCAAGTATGTTTCTAAACACCTTCGAGGACGAACGTGTGTTTAAGAGGGGGAGAATGTAACGACCCGACCGGTCGATCCATGAGATTTACCCCATTTCCCCTATTTCTACATTTGTTATATATCGCTATCCTGTTTTTGACGTGTTAGGTCAGTTGGTTTGGGTCCGGAGTTGTTATGGTGATAATTTAGGCATTTAGCCTTTTAATGTAGCATAATAGTTGAGAAAGTCAACTGAGAATTGACTTATTGGTAAACGACCTCGGAATGCGGATTTTATGGCTCGGATAGCTTCGTTAGGTGATTTGGGATTTAAGAGTGTGTTCAGAATATTCTTGTGATGTCCGATGTAGAATTAGGCTTGAATTGGCGAAAGTTAGTTCTTGGCGATTTCCGGTCGGAAAGTGGAAAATAGGCTATCGAGGTCGGAATGGAATTCTGAAAGTTGGAACAGGTTTGTAATGTCATTTTATATATGTCTGCAAAATTTTAGGTCAATCGGAGGTGTTTTTGTTGGTTTCGGCGTACTTGGCGAAATTTGGATGTTTCAAAGTTCATAGGCTTGAATTTGATGTAAATTTGGTGTTTTCATGTCATTTTTTTATGTTTCGAAGGCTCGACTAAGTTGGAATAATTCTATGGGGTGCGTTGGTATGTTTGGTTGGGCCCTAAGGGGCTCGGGATGGTTTTGGGTTTTTTACAGGAAGTTTGGAGTGACTTTGGAAAATCGGCATGTTGTTGTTGCTGGTGTTTTCGCACCTGCGGCAAGGGAGCCGCAGGTGCAGTTCTGCGGGAGCGGACAGGGCTCAGCAGGTGCGAGATTTGGCTGAGTGAGGAGTGGTCCGCAGATGCGAGGAATTTGTCGCACCTGCGATGTCGCAGGTGCGAAAGGAGTATCTCAGGGGCAGAATTCGGAGACCCCAGGGGAGATCGCAGGTGCGGAAGGAGCATCGCACCTGCGAAGCCGCAGGTGCGCACATGGGATCGCAGGTGAGGCTAATGGTCCGCAGGAGTGGAAATGACTGGGAGAAATAATATAAAAGGGCCCTCCGCAAAAATTTCTTATTTTTCACCATTTTGCATGCTGGAGGAGTCCTTTGAAGGCAATTTGGAGAGGGAATCTCAAGATTCTTCAACAAAGGTAAGTTCTTTGTTTACTCACATCGTTCCTATGCTATTTTGTTCGAATTAGGCTTGAAAATTTAAGGATTTGAGTAGGAAAAGGTTGGGAAGAAGGGGGTAAAGAATTGGAAATTCCTTTGAGGTTTTGGGTAAGAAATTGTGATCCGATTTTGATGATTTTGGTATGAGTAGAATCGTGGGAGGACAAGGTTTCTAGTGATGTAAAAATTTTTGAATTCCGAGACGTGGGCCCGGGGCTCGAGTTTGGCCGAATTTCGAGATTCTTGATTAATTTGATAATTTTCGATTGGGTTGAGTTCCTTTGATATATATTGATGATGTTAAATTGGTTTTGGCTAGATTCGGAGCAATGGGGAGCGAATTTGAGGGGAAAGTGCATTGCGGACTAGTGTCGCGGCCCGGTAGAGGTAAGTAATGGTTATACATCTCATCCTGAGGGTATGGAACCCTGGACTACATATTTCGCACTTATTTTAGAAAGGCGCACATGTCGGATGATGAGTATGTGGCGCGTACTGACTTCTGGATTGGACTAGGTCCTCTCTGCGATAACTAATGAGTTGCGTATATACTCAAAACCTTATGTTAAATTATGTTCTAAAGAATTGTGAAATATTTGGGCTGTAAGCCATGTTTAGGGCCTAGTGTCGATCTATTCTAACCCCTTGGGGGCTATTTTACTGATATTCTCACTACTTTGAAACTATGATTTACACTCGGTCTTTCTTGTGAAATTGTTGACACTCTTATTTGATGATATTACGATTTCTTGAAATGAAATACTAATTGGGTCGAGAACCCCATTTTATTTATGGCCCGAGTGGCATGTTGAGAGTGTCTGACTGAGTGAGGCCGAGGGCAAAGGTTGTGAGGATATTTATGATATGAGACAGGCCGAGAGCCTAAGAGTGATTGATGCCATGATTTGGCTTGTTTATTAGCGCGTGGGCTAAAGGAGCTCCTCTGAAGTCGTAGTCTGTACACACCCCCAGTGAGCGCAGGTACCTACCGAGTGCCGAGTGACGAGCGATTGGGAGGCATGAGTGACTGTGAGGTGCTGAGGGACTGATTCTGAGTGACTGTGAGGCATGCCCGAGGGGCTGATTATGATTCATGTTTTGCCCAAGGGGCTGCTTATGATTCTACTACTTTCACGCTGAGCTTATGAAATATGTTTTCCCCGAGGGGCATCTATATGATTCATTTTATTTTATTACTAAACCTTTCGGTTGAAGTTGTCAAAAAATATACATTCTTTAAAGGATTTTTCTGAAGATGATTTTAAGACATGATGATTTCACCTATCTATGTTATACTGTTTGAAAGGAAGGTTGTGCCTCTTGTGATTTGATGATATTGACTTTATGTGTTTCTTGCTGCTCACACCTAATTTATTTTCATTACTACTGAGTTGGTGTACTTACATTACTCCCTGCACCTCTGTGTGCAGATTCAGGAGCAGATATCGAGCAATAGCCTTTATTCCGCAGCGTATCCAGATTTGCGGGAAATAGAGGTAGATGTTCCACATCCGCAGCATCTCTGTTTTTCCCTCCCTGTTGTATCTAGATTTCATTCGGAGGTTTTGTATTATGGCAGTATATTTTGACTTATTCTTCTAGATGCTCATGACACGTTGACTCCGGGTTTTTGGGTTGGCAGTATTGTATAATGTTGACCTACTTTATTCAGTATTTTCTTTATATTTATGAAATGCTCGGATTTTGAAAATGGGATTTTTTAAGAAATTGTGAACATGTGATATATTGGCTAGCCTAGTTCCACGATAGGCGCCATCACGGCCGGTTTAGGATTTTGTGTCGTGACACGAAACATTCGACCCTTCGGCAGTGCACAGTTTATTATTGTTGGTCTGCGAAGTTCGACCCTCGGCATTGCTTGCGCATGATATTTGCTGTGATATTGCCTGATTACTAGCCTAGAATTTTAAGTTTTCAATTGAAATGACAGAGATTTAAAGTTATTAAAAATTTGGAAGAAGTTTTTTCATCCGGTTGATTATTTGTTATTTGATTATATCACCCATGTTGATTAATTGTTATTAATATGATGAAGATTTGTGACACCGGTTATAAATTCTTAGAAATTGCTCATGTACTTGTGACAGCGGGTTCTGGGATGTGTTTGGGATATATTTGCTAAAATGGAAAATTTAAATAATCGTATTTACTTAATGGATTTTGTTTAGTTATTTCGTAATAAGTCAAAGATAATGATTTCAAAAATGCTAAAACAGGAAATTTAACTTAAATATTTAAATGATTGGCTTGCTGACAATGGTGTCCGGCGCCATCACGACCTTATGGATTTTGGGTCGTGACATTTACAAGACATAATTACAACTCACGGAAGTAAGTCAACAACGTTGAGATATTACCAATCCTTAAGTGCAATAAAGGATACCATACAACTAACACAGTTCAGGAAAAATATAAACACAAAGGTTGTTGCAGCGTGCAACCCGATCCCACCGTACATATCATATTCCACCCTTATTTCCTCAAAATAGTGTAAACAATAGAATATAAATAAAATTATTGTGGCGTGCAACCCGATCCCACCATATCACAATAACACAACAACATTTCACCTTTATTCCACCAAACAATCCACCCTTATTACACATATTGCGGCGTGCAACCCGTTCCCACTGTACAATATCAATCCACCTTTATTCATCCTCAATATATCACTCTTATTACACCTGTTGTGGCGTGTAACCCTATCACACCATATAAATAATAATTACTCAATATATATAGAAATTTCTCAATTCGGATGGCAGAACCTTTCACAATACTTAAACTTCAAACCGAAACAAATAGGAAGCTTGTACACCATGAAAGTTCACATAAATAATACATATAATTTGGCGGAGCATAAGTAATCGTCACCTCACATATACGCCCTCACAGGAATTTCATATAGCAAATAGGTCGAGGGTTCCTAATTCCCTCAAGTCAAGGCTAGACTGTCACGACCCAAATTTCCCTCCGTTGGGTATCGTGATGGCACCTAGTCTTAGGGATTAGGTAAGAATAACAGTTACTGAGTAACAACAATAATAAACGGAAAACTAACAGTCTTGATATAGAATCTCAACAGAATGTATAAACTTCCCCAAAACCGGTAATACAAGTCATAAGCTCTACGAATCTTCTACAACTTTTAAGTACAACTGTTTGGAAATAAATACAACAATGTATGAATAACCAATACAAAGAAGGTGACTCTGAATCTTGCGAACGCAGCAGCAGGTTACCTTGAGTCTCCTCGGCAATCATCCGCACAGCTATTATAATATATAGACCCAGATCTGCACACAAAAATGTGCAGAAGTGTAGTTTGAGCACACCACAACGGTGCCCAGTAAGTATCAAGATTAACCTCGGTGGAGTAGTGACGAAGACTAGTCAAAACACCATTGGTCTACAAAATATATAACATGAATATAGAAATGACCGAACATTACATCTATCTAATACTTCACAGAATAATTTACAATAATGACAATATAAAGCGGAAGGAAAATTACATAAATCAATCACGAAACAGCACAAAAATATACAGAGAGATGGACAACAAAACAAACCGAATCGAAAGGATACACAATACAATAGAGAACATCAATAACTCAACTCCATGTCGGTTTATTCACATCGGGCCTTAGCCATTAAAATCCATAACTAGTAGAAATCTTTAAACAGCAGTTCATATGAAAACTTTTGCAAATAAAATCATTTTTTGTATGGAAGAGTTTCCTTTGAAAACCTACTTTCTCCAAAATTAGATATAAGTATATTTAGTAGAGAGAATTACGTAAAACATAGTTTCTTTCAAAATATGAAACGTCTCAAAGATGCTTTCCCAATAAACGTCTTCCAAATATCATTTTAGGTAAGACTAGTGCTTTTCAAATATACCTTTGTCGCGCCCCCTTTTTGTTCCTTGCGGAATCGGGTTTATGACATTGGGTGGGACAAATATTTCCTTTTGGGAATGGCATTTGCATATTTTCAAGAGTCGCCACCTAACGATTTTAATGGTGCGTTAGGGCACCTAAGGGGTTCAATTACAACTACATTGCTAACTTGAGATTTGGGTAAGGGCTTGAAATTATCCTAAGGGGAAGGTGTTAGGCACCCCTTAGGATCCACAAGTGTGGGTCCCATGCAAATGGTTTCGTGAATTTGTAAACCTAGAAAATAACAAATACAGGCTCAAATAAGAGGGGATTTAAGTCTTGAGCATGCGGATGTTTTAAAGAAACATTAAAGAAGATTGGCTTTTGAAAAGGAATTATGAGCTAGCATATAAAGGTATCCTAGTTTATAATAATATAGATCACATCAATGCAATACCCGGTAATCACTCCTCAAAGAGGGGCTGCACGTGGCATTACCTGTCATCATTTCCATATTCTACTCTACCCACCCCGTAAAGTTATTAAAACGAGTGTTGGTATCGACCTCTAGTGCATTTTGTTACCTGTCCCTTCCTATCAGTCCCGTAGGAAATTAGGACTCCTATCCTAAAGGAGGTGCTAGGCAGACCCTCAGGTCTTAATCAGGCTTGCCTAATGGTTTTAAGCATGATAACAGTTAAACATGATCACAAAGACAGTTCTGATTTTATCTTTTTTAAGTTAATTACCTAAGGCTTGCCTAAGTGCTGGATAACATGCAACAGTTATTCAGATTTATTAATGAATCTAAGTTGTTTTAGCTAATAACATGCGATTCTACGTGTGAAGATGTACAAAGACTAATTACTAGTTGCTGAGAACAGGGGCCTGTTCTGTGTTTGGACTAAATGCAGTTAAATAAATAGGATTCTATAGCATGATATCAAATGCAACATGATGCATAATAACTTAAACAGGATTTCTAAATGCACATAGAATCATAGCATTATGCAGAGTTTCAGGAATAACATAGGTGACAGATTTTAAACGTTGTTTACCTAAAACAGGATCACTAGGTGTATAACATGATGAGACATGATTACAGCTTATTTAGCCTGACAGTATTTCTAGTGAAATTTCAGAACATGGGCAGAATCACGTAATAGAAACTTATTTCATTGTAATTATTTATCCTATGGTATGATTTCTAAGCGTGGAGATGTCGAATACACATATATCCTAAGTGGCATGATATCTGATGCATGGCATGGTGTACCTAAACATGGCTGGTATTGCGCATAGAGAAAATAAACCTAGAGGAATGGTTTTTACCTTTAATCATGCATATCACCCATCCATTTTCACTATCCGTCCCCAGAGTTGTTTACAAATAATTATTACAGGCCATTGAATACGAATTACACAACTGAAATAGAAGGAAAATAAAAAGAAACTATAGGGAGCCTACAGAATAGGCTCAAGTCTCCAAGTCCTCAATACCAAGTATTATTTCACAACCTTCTCATAATCCAGGTGTGTCAGAGTTCCCTAAGGACCTCAAGGGCTCCCGGGCAGTGCTCATATCCATATTTCATAGCCAAAATAGAGTAAGTGCAGTGTGGAATGGCTAGCCTCTGTGTGTCAAAGTCCAGAGGGAGCTCAGGGGTCCCAAGGCAATGCTCACGTAGAAGGGGTAGAACATAGAATTCTAAGAGTACATGTGAGAGTGCTTTTTTATTTTTTTTAAAAGGTTTTATGTAAGAAAATAGTTTTGAGAAAAGGGTAAGTAAGAAAACAGTTTTGCGAAAGGGTAAGTAAGAAAACAGTTTTGAAGGGGGGAATTTTGATTGGAATATAAGTTCAATCTCATACAAAGGACCAGGGATAGTCCAACAATCACTAACAGGGGTAATGGGATTTGAGGGACAAATACAGAGCATGTGAGGGCAAACATGTAGCAGGTAGATACACATATAGGCATGCAATCAGGAGCTCCTAAGGATTTAGAGGATTGGGGTTACAGTAAAGTACTAGGTTAGATTAACACCAAAACAACTAGGGCCATGATTAAACTAATGTACCAGTCATATGCATGGAGATTCACGTAAGAAGCAGGTGCTAAGTATACAGAAACATGCTGGTCAAGTAAAGCCTGACTTAACATGCAGAGGGGAGTTTAGGATCCTATATACATGTTGAATACTAAGTAAAAGAAAACTTGAAATGCACTGAATTACAACTGTGATAGAAACATGTTGGTTTGAGGACTGAAATACAAATTAGAACATACCAGTGAAGTGCAGAAAGCAGTAACACAAATAGGAAGTAGGAGATGCACAATAGTTAGCCTTGGCTTGCAGCCAGCTAACTTAGAATAGCAGTAACTAGCACAGAACAGAGAGAAGAGATTTTTTTAATTGTGAGCGAGAGATTTGAACAAATCAAATCCTGTGTTTGGAAAATAAGAGGCCTGGGTATATATAGCTTTGAAAACAGTAGTAAATAAGGTGCAGATCACAGTCAGGCAGCAACTAACAGAATCAGAATCAATCAGTTTAAGAATAGTATGGGTACTTCCTTAATTAAGGTAATTAACTCTCCAATGGTAGGAAAAGGTTACAAGTAAGGAAAGGAAGCAAATAAGGAAAGATTCATACATAGGAAGCACAGAGTAGGGAATTGGGATCAGGTTCATTAAAGCACTACTGTAAGAATCAATTTAAAGTAATAAAGCAAGAAATAACTAATAGTCGTAAAGATTATCACTAGAAATCAATTAAAGGAAATCAATCACATGAAATTAGGGATTCGAAATAGGAGTAGTACTAATTTAAGAATCAGCATATGTTATACAAAGTAAACACATAATAGGAGAGAGTCACAAATCCTAGTGATTAAAACAGGGTAAATACACATGAAATTAGGGGTTTACATAGGACAATGACATGAACCACTGAATAAGCATAATACAAACAGGAAAGACGAAGATTTAGAGGTATCGATAAACAATGAATAGAGATGAATCACAGATTAAGCATGGTAAGAGCAACCAGAAACCCTAACAAGCAATCTGGGGTTAAACATCACGAAATTACAGAATAATCGAGTGAACACAATAGAACAAATGAACACATCGTTGTAAACAAACTCAGAGCCATAGGTGAAAGCTAAGATTTTAGGGTTTTTAACAAAATAACTCAGACACAAATGGAAAAGGCTCGAATAAAGCTTAAAAATAATAAAAATCATAAGATAATACTTAAAATATGAAGGGAAATCATTTTTGAAAAGAGGTTTGAAAACCCTAGTTAGAAGGTGAAGAGGCACTTCATGAAAAATCGGAAAACCTTTTGAAAACACCAAAAATAGCTCGGAATAAGACAAGATATGTTATAGATCTATGAAAATCAAAGACTGATAGTTAGGGTTTCATAGAGACAACCCACAGAGAAGGAGAACCGGCTAAAGAACCACTCGTTCTAGCCGAAAAATGAGGAAATCTTACTCGGACGGCCATGGATGGCCGGTGAATGGAATGAGAGATCGTGGGAGGTAAGTGTACCGCCTTTGGTTCCCTTGAAAACCTCGAGACAACATCAATCCGGTGTAGGAGGATAGCCATAGGCTGGGGGTGGTGGTGAGACCACCATGGTTACCGGCAAAGCAACGTCCGGAGAAAGGGCTAGGTTTAGATAGAGGGAGTCGAAGAGATGAGAGAGTTGAGAGAGATGAGAGGACAGGACGTCGGAGTGTAACGATAGAAATTGATGAAGAATGAGGGTTTAGGGTAGGTCGTTTAGGATTAATTAAGGAAATGGGTAATCTGAGCTGTTAATGATCAACGACCAGGATTTTTAAGAGGACCAGGGCCAGGTTAGGTGGAGGTTTGGTCTTGGGTAATTTTAATTGCGGTTTGGGCTGGTTTTAATAGGTTAGAATTGAAATGAAAAATGGCTATTTGTTAAATATCCCATAAAAATAGATAAATAATTTATAAAAATAGCTGATAATTATAAAAATAAAATTGATGCTTAATAAAATTAAATTAACATGATGAATTAGTATTTAAAATATAAAATGACTAATTATTGGGCCAAAACAACATAAAACATATGATTAGGCTATAATTGCAAAGTAATTGCAATTATAGCCAAAGAATGTGAATCTTCCTAATTGTGAAATAATTTGATCTTACCAAGGCCAAAAATAATGTATTAAGTCAAGAGATGTCTTTGAAATCATTTGTAATGCAATTTATAATTAATTATTAGAGATAAAAATACTGGATAGATTGGAAATAAATTTGTAAACATATGAGAAAATTATGGAAAAATACCAACTGTTATGGAAACCTGATTTTGAAGGTATATATGCAAACTTTAAAAATAATTTTAGGAACAATTGGGTATCAACAGCTGCCCCTCTTTACCCGGGAATATGGAAGAGTTGTCGGGTAAAGACATGATGGCCAATTTGACCGAGTGGAATAGCTTGACAGGTTTGGGCCGCACCCTGGTATTTGAGCTGCCTACATATCCCTGGTTTTACAGGAATCAGGCCGTATGTAGTTCAGGAGCCACCGGCGAAGTATACCGATGAAGTTTTATAAGGATGGAGGCAAAGTGCAAGGTTGGGTGAACAAGCGGCTTACAGGGTAGTTAGGAGAACCAGGACGGGACCGCGCCTGCCATGACGTCTGTTTCTTGCCGGGTTACCTACAAATGAGTAATACAAACATATCGTGCATAATTTAAACATGATGCAAATTCCCGTTGGACTATGAATGTTGTCTTTTAACGGTTAAGGATGACGTCTTTAGACCATGATGTCCTGGGCCATGAATTTCTTGATGGAGGATTCGAAGACGATGAAATGATGTTCTCGGGCCATGAAGATGGTGCCTCCAAATGATGACTCCTTTGAATAATGATATGTAAACTGATAAAAGAGATCCTTAGGCCATGACATGGTGTTCCCGTGCCATGAAGATGGTGCCTCCGAACGATGACGTCTTTGGATAAGTTGGCAATATATTAGCCCATGAAGATGCAATAGTATGATACTGACAAGGAAGAGCTTAGTCTTGCGAATTAAAGGGGCAGAGCTTAGTCCAAAAGGAAAGCGCAGTAAATAATGCTAGGGGCATTAGTCGCTTTTGAGAAGTAAATGGAGGTAGCGTTTAACCTCAGAAGGCAGAAAGGTAGCCTTATGCAAGATGCAAATGCAGATGGAGACAACGTTTAGTCTCGAAAGGCAGAAAGGTGGCCTTATGCAAGATACGAATACAGATGGAGACAGCGTTTAGTTTCGGAAGGCAGAAAGGTAGCCTTATGCAAGATGCAAATGCAGATGGAGACATCGTTTAGTCTCGGAAGGCAGAAAGGTAGCCTTATGCAAGATGTGAATGCAGATGGAGATAGTGTTTAGTCTCGGAAGGCAGAATGGTATCCTTATGCAATATTTAAGGAAGGACAACAAAAATTTGTAGCTGGTGTTAAATTGCGGTAGAGCATTGTGATAATGAAGCATTGTTTGTGCTGATAATAAGTGTCGGTGTGACGAGTTTGAGGAACGATGTCTTTCTTTTGAGCAGATATTATGTCTCGGGGCTTTTGCAATTTTGTGCCTGCATCCAAAGAAAGATTGTGAGTTTTGTAAAGGGGAAAGGTTAGTTCGCATTCCTGCTGGCTTTGCTTGGCTCGTTTGCTTGATCATGATGATATTGTCTGTATCATTGGGGTAGCGTTCGCTAAACAAGCTGCTTCAGAAAAAAAAAATATGCATGATTTTGTAAGATACAATATATAATCTAAAATAGTTTTAGATGAACCGACGACATGACACGGCTTGAGACATTGCGACCTCTCCCACTGGGATTTTGAGGGTCCTCCTCAAAATTCTGCCCCAGTTTGCTGGGTGGACGCCCATGACTGTTGCTTGCACGGCGATTGGCTGAACTTCCTTTGGAATTTTGAGGGTCCTCCTAAAAATTCTGCCCTAGTTGGCTGGGTGAATGCTTGTGGACTGCTACTCGCTTAAGAATTTTGAGGGCCCTCCTCAAAATTCTTCCCCAATTTCCAATTGCGGGGAAAATAGATTTTTATTGAATTGTGACCGAACCCATAGGGCTGCCTAAGTATCCCCTCTTAAACGGGAATCAGGTCAGGCGTAGTTCAAATTACATCACATAGAAAGCATAAATATTACACATAGTAGCGCTTGACTGCATCAGAATTGATCGGTTTCTGCCAAAATTCTCCGTCCATTTATGCAAGTATGAGTGCTCCTCCTGTCAGCACTCTATAAACCATGTACGGACCTTGCCAGTTGGGAGAGAACTTCCCTTTCGCTTCATCTTAAAGTGGAAAGATTTTTTTTCACACTAGTTGCCCTGGTGTGAATCGTCTCGGCTTGACTTTCTTGTTGAAGGCCCTGGACATTCTGTTATGATATAGTTGACCATGACATACTGCATTCATTCTCTTCCTATCTATGAGGGCTAGCTGCTCATAACAGCTTCTTACCCACTCTGCATCGCTGAGCTCAGCTTCATGTATAATTCTTTGAGATGGAATCTCCACTTCGGCAGGAATTACAGCCTCTGTACCATAAACTAGCATATAGGGAGTTGCCCCTGTTGATGTGCAGACAGTGGTGCGGTATCCCAATAAGGCGAATGATAACTTTTCATGCCACTACTTGTGCCTTTCTATCATCTTCCTTAGTATCTTCTTGATGTGTTTGTTAGCAGCCTCTACGACTCCATTCATCTGAGGTATGTATGCTGTGGAATTCTTGTGTTTGATCTTGAAAGTTTCACATATAGATTTCATCAAGTCACTGTTGAGATTAGAACCATTGTCGGTGATGATTGACTCTGGAACTCCGAACCGACAAATAAGGTGGTCGCGAACATGTGTTCGGCCACGACTTTCTTAGTGACTCCTTTGTAGGAGGCTGCTTCGACCCATTTAGTGAAGTAGTCAATGGCGACCAAAATGAACATGTTGCCATTGGAAGCGGCAGGCTCGATTGGTCCAATAACGTCCATACCCCAAGCGGCGAATGACCATAGTAAGTTGGTTGCATTGAGCTCACTTGGAGGCACATTTATCATATCCCCATGTATCGTGCAGTGGTGGCACTTCCGAACATACCAGATGTAGTCTGTTTCCATAGTCATCCAAAAGTAACCAGCTCGGAGTATTTTCTTTGCTAAAACAAAATCGTTCACATAGGTCCCAGGATGAATTTCTTCCAGCAGTTTTGATGCTTCTTTTGCGTCAACACACCTTAATAACCCCAAATTGAGAGTCTGCCTATACAGGATTCCTCCGCTGTGGAAGAAATTGTTGGAAAATCTCTGAAGTGTGCGTTTCTGAGTGGAATTTACAAGCTCGGGGTAGTCTCTTTTTTCCAAGTACTTATCGATGTCATGAAACCATGGATTTCCGTCTGCTTCTTCCTCGACATGGGCACAGTAAGCTGGTTGATTATGGATCTTTATGGGAATAGGGTCAATGAAATTCTTGTCCGGATGTTGGATCATTGAGGACAAAGTAGCTAATGCGTCGGAGAAGTCATTCTGGATTCTGGGGACATGCCAGAACTCTATCTTTGTGAACCTCTTTCTTAATTCCTGTACATGGTGCAGGTACGGCAGTATCTTGGAATTCTTTGTTTCCCATTCTCCTTGTACCTAATGTACCAATAAGTTTGTATCACTGATCACTAATAGTTCCTGGACGTTCATGTCAATGGCCATATTGAGCCCAAGATGCAGTCTTCATATTCGGCCATATTGTTGGTGCAAGGGAACCTGAGTTTGGCGAATATCGGATAATGCTGACCGGTCTCTGATACTAGGACTGCTCCAATACCGACTCCCTTGAAGTTTGCTGCTCCATCGAAGAACATCCTCCAACAATCATAGGATTCTGCAATGTCTTCTCCTATGAATGATACCACCTCATCAGGATAATATGTTTTCACGAGTTCGTATCCTCCGTCTACGGGATTAGTAGCAAGATGATCTGCCAGAGCTTGTCCTTTAACTGCCTTCTGAGTCATGTAAAAAATGTCGAATTCGCTCAGCAGGATTTGCCACTTGGCTAGTTTGCCAGTGGGCATGGCCTTCTGAAAGATGTACTTTAATGGATCAATCCTTGATATAAGATATGTTATGTAGGCACAGAAATAATGACTCAGCTTTTGGGCAACTCAAGTTAAAGAACAACATGTACGCTCTAATAGAGAATATCGGGCCTCATATGGAGTGAACTTCTTGCTGAGGTAATAAATAGCTTGTTCCTTCCTTCCTGTTTCATCGTGCTGCCCCAGAACGCAGCCGAAAGCTCCATCTAACACGGCAATATAGAGTAACAGAGGTCTGCCTGGCTCGGACGGGACTAGGACTGGCGGTGTTGACAAATATTCCTTGATTATGTCGAAAGCCTTTTGACAATCATCGGTCCACTCGGTCGCAGCATCTTTCTTCAGCATCTTAAAGATTGGCTCGCAGATGACAGTAGATTGTGCTATAAACCGGCTAATGTAATTAAGCCTCCCCAAGAAACTCATCACATCCTTCTTGTTCCTTGGTGGTGGTAGCTCTTGAATGGCTTTGACTTTTGACGGATCCAATTCTATTCCCCGGTGAATTACAATAAATCCCAGCAACTTCCCAGCAGGAACCCCGAATGCACACTTCGCGGGGTTTAGTTTGAGATTGTATTTTCGCAATCTATTGAAGAACTTCCCCAAATTCTCCATGTGATCAGCAGCTTTCTTTGATTTGATAATGACATCATCCACGTACACCTCGATCTCCTTCTGAATCATGTCATAGAACATGGTGGTCATGGCCCTCATGTAGGTGGCCCGTGCATTCTTTAAGGTGATTGGCATCATCTTATAACAATACACTCCACATAGCGTGATGAACGTCGTTTTCTCAGCATCTTCCTCATCCATCCAAATCTGGTGGTAACGAGCGAAGCAATCCACGAAGGACAACATTTCATGCTTGGCGCATTTATCAATCAGAATGTGTATATTTGGCAGGGGGAAGTCATCTTTCGGACTGGCCCGATTGAGATTCCGGTAGTCGATGCAGACTCTGACCTTTCTGTCCTTCTTTGGCACAGGACAATGTTGGCTAACCATGTTGGGTACTCCACTACCCGTAGAACTTTGGCGTTGATCTGCTTGGTAACTTCTTCGTTGATTTTCAAACTCATGTCGGGTTTGAAATTTCTGAGCTTTTGTTTCACTGGTGGACACATTGGATTGGTTGGTAGTTTGTGAGACACAATAGACGTACTTAGACAAGTCATGTCATCATACGACCATGCAAATACGTCCTCATACTCTTTTAGAAACTCTGTGTATTATTTCTTTTTTGATGGTGACAAATGACTGCTGATGCGAGTTTCCTTGACGTTTTCTGAATCCCCTAGGTTGATAACTTCGGTCTCACCCCGGTTGGACTTAGGTTTGTTCTTAAAGTTGTCAACGTCTTTCAAAATCTCGTCAGGTATGTCGTCTTCATCTTAATCATTGTCTGTTTGTTGCGTTGTCTCATTACATGTCACAATCATCGCTTCATCAAGGCAAGTAATTGAAATGTTTTATAAATAAAGTAATGAGAGAAAACAATAGCAATAAATATCAGATTCGTAAGAGAAATTTAGAATATGCTTTGATAGATTGAATAATTTTTTTGAACATTGAAGATCTTTATTGCAGAAACTGAAAAATGCAGAAAAAGGAAAATCATTTAGTAAATAAAATAGTAAATAGTGCTTGTTTTAGCCTTGCTACCCTGAGGGTCGTCGGGCTTTGGTTGTCTTGATAGACCAGTTCTTGAGATATGTCCCCTTGATAACAGTCTGTGTGGAAGGGCCTTCCTCCCCCTCCTCCTCAAGAACAACACAACAATCCATATCCTCGCCCTCTAGGAACAAACTCCTCATCACTACAAGCGCTTCTTCCCCATCTGAATCATAAATAGTGTCAGCCTGCTTGAAAGTCTGCTTAAGATGAGGTATCGGCTGCTCCAAAAGGTAATAGGGACCGCGCCAAGGTGGCGACCCGTCGTTGAATTCCTGCCAAGTCTACGCATACCCCAGACCGAAAGTGGTGCCATGTTCCTTGAGCTTTATGGGCTTCGTGATCCCTTGGAGGTTCTTACTGAGCCCTTTTCTTGGTTGATATGCTCTCCAGTTCAGGATGCTCTCAATCTTGCTATCCCAATACTTGTCCTTGTCGATAGTATTGACTCGCTCAAATTGGTTGTAAGTTCCTCCGCCTATCTTCCTTTTTCCGTCAATCACCGGAATAGTTTGACGACTATAAATTGGTTTGCTACTGTCACCATGAATAATCACCTCTTGGTTGTTCCATTCGAATTTTACCGCCTGATGTAGCGTTGATGCTACGTCCCCAGCAGCATGAATCCAGTGTCGTCCCAACAACATGTTGTAGGATCCTGGCACATCTATCCCCTGGAAATTAACTTCAAACCAAGTCGGTCCCATCTACAGACATAGACTGATCTCCCTCATGGTGGTCCTCTGAGAACCGTCGAAGGCTTTCACATTGATCGCCCCTTCCCTTATCTCATGTAGAATTTTACCCAATTTCTTGAGTGTTATCAACGGACAGATGTTAAGACTGGAACCTCCATCGATCAAGATTGTTGTGATGAAATAATCTTCACATTGCACGGTGATGTGCAGTGCTTTGTTGTGCCCCAATACCTCAGGTGGTAACTCGTCCTCATGAAAAGTGATTTTATAACTCTCCAGTACTTGGCCTACCATATTGGTCATTTCCCCACTAGTGATGTTGTTTGGCACATATGATTCACTCGACACTTTCAACAAAGCATTTGTGTGTGTTTCAGAATTCTACAACAGAGAGAGGAAGGATATTTTTGCCAGTGTCTTGTTCAGCTGGTCGATGATTGAATACTCCTTAGCCTGTACCTTTCTCCAAAGGTCATCAGGACCTGTTTCGATAGGGGAGGCCGGTTGGCAACCTACTTTCTTGACTCGTCCAGATGCTCAGGGGTGTAGACCCTACCAATTCTCGTCATACCCTGTGCTGCAACAGCTTCCTCAGACCCGACCATGCGTTTCCTTCTCGCCTCAGCTGTGTAGTCCCAAGGGATAGCGTTTGAATAGAAGGGTAGCGTGGTTGACATTGCCACCGAAATTGGTGCAGCCATCCTTACTTCAAACGGAATGTGTGTTCGGGGTGGCAAGACTATGACCTCGAATGATGCTGGTGCATTTGCCGGAGATACAAACTAAACTTAAATTGGCACTGGTGACTTTGCAGGTGGCACTGCTTCAAAATCAAATGGTATAGACATATTCACCTCAGTGTCCTCAGATGGTTGAATCTGGACTATGATTGGTTTGAGAGTGACTGCGAGTTTCTTTGGGTCATCGCCTTCTGTGATCAACCCGATTGACCCCTCGGGATGCCAATCATCTTCTATTTCAATCATATGGATACCTCTACCCTTATGGTCTGGCAGAGGATTGTCGCGGACGTTTGGAGCGGGGTCTTTTGCCACAATAATCTTGTTGTCAATGAGAGCCTGTGTTTTGTCCTTTAGAGAGGAACATTCTTCGATGGTGTGTCCTTTCATACCGGAATCGTAAGCAAAGGATTTGTTTGGGTTAACCCATTAAGAAGGGTCCCAGGGGTGACAGCAATGATTTTTGTGACATAACCAGCGGCTTTGAGATTCTCATATAACTGGTCAATGGGCTCGGCTATGGCAGTGTATTACTTTGGAGGGCGGTGATCAAAATTGGGACGAGTTCTAGGGAAGTTTTGGCATGCATGGGGGTGATTGCTAATGGGATGGATGGGAATTATAAGTGTGGTAGATAGGAGCGGTTTGTGAATATCTGGGAAAACAGGTTGATATGTGGGCGGTGGATCTTGGTAGGAAGGTGGTGGTGCTTGGTAATTTGGTGAGGAGCCTGGTAATTTGGATAGGTTTGGTATTTGAGTGGGGACTTGGCTCTTTGTGCAACCAGTACAACTCCGACGTCTCTCTTCTTAGACACACCACTGGACTATAGAGCCTTGTTAGTGGATTGCAAGGCTCAAAATTTGTAACCATACCGCTTTTAATACCTTCTTCAATCTGCCCACCCAATTTGATGATGTTAGAGAACTTGTGGCCTTCAATCATCATTAACCGTTCATAATACCGCGGGTCCTGAGCCCGGACAAGGAACTTGTTCGTATGTAATTTCTCTAGAGCAGTTCTGAATTTAGCGGCTTCAAACCTCCAGCGAGTAGCATTCTCGCGAAAGGTTTCTGTAGGCTTCTTCTTCAAATTTTGAATGTAGAACACATCTGGTGCGTTCTCTGTGTTGAATCTAAACATGTCCATAAAATCAGACGCCATGCTTACGCAGTTTGATAATTTTTTGAGGTCTTGGCTGATGTACCAAGACAGTGCGTCTCCCTTCAAAAACCTCATGAACAACTTCATGCAGATTCTTTCATCCTTTCCTACGCCAACCAATTTGTCGCAATAGCTCCTTAGATGGACTCTCGGATCACTAGTACCATCAAACATTTCAAACTTTAGAGGTTTGTACCCCTCGGGTAGTTCGACATCAGGTTAGATACAAAGGTCTTCATAATTCAACCCTTCAATTCCCTTGGTTCCTTCAACACCCTGGACTCGGCCGGTCAGTTTCCTAATCTCCTCGGCCAGGTTCCTGATAAGTAAATCCTTTTCGTCAGACTCGGATGCCTGTGGGATAGGCGGAGTGGAGTGGGTCACGGTTTCCACATATATGGGATTGTTATAGGTGTGGAAATGGGCTTTTGTGGGGTTTTGAGGTTCTGAGATGAGTAGTGGGGTGTTATTTGAGGTGTGGTAAGCATTGCACTGCGTCGGGAGAGTTTGATTCTTTGGGGGAGTGACTTGATGGTGAGGTGCAGGATGATTTTGCTGTCTTGAGATAATTTGTGGAGGTGCAAGGTTTTGAGCATTTGGAAGTTTGACATCGGGGACATTGAGGGAAAATGACAAATTGGTCAGATTTTGGACTTGATAGAGTTCTTCCTGAAACTTTTTCAAATTCTTTTCAAGTGGTGACATGTTCTCATGCAGGACCTGAATACCTCGTCCATCAATGGCCTCTACCCGTTCAATCATATTCTCCTTTCTGGTGTTGCTGGACTCTTCCATCTTACTTTTGCCTTTATCTTTTCCTTTGTCTTTACTCTTGGGAGGACTAGGAGGAGGAGTAGGTGGAGGGCCCTCGGATCTGGTGCGATAGGCTGATGATGCCAGAAAGCACGAACTAACCTTTGGGTAGGAGAGTAAGAAAAAATTAAAACAAAAGGTAACCTAGTCAGTGAGGATTATGAAAAGAATACTGCGGTATTTAAACACATAATGCTGAAATGTAAAGCGCGTCCTAAGTTGGGAACGTCTTTGTGCCCGAGGTAGGACTGGCGACAAATTGATTTAGAGAAATTAAAATGCTAAATGCCTCATTTTATTGATAAGAAAAATAGACAAATCCCAAAATGATAGACAAATAATACAAGTCACTAATGGACGTTGGCCTTATTACAATGATAGAAAAATAAAGACACTCCTATCTATTTGGTCCCAGAAGGACCTTCCCCAAACTCGGCATTCTTGCTTTCCTTGTACAGTTTTCCTAGCTCGCGAAGCCCCAGCAACATGTAGGTTCTGGCTAGGTATCCTCCTGCACCTCCCTCAGCCTTTTGACAATTTTCAACTCTTTTGATGAACTTTTCTTCCAGCTCGATTATAACTCGTTCCAAGTACCCCGGCCTCTTGTTGGCACAGATACCCATGTCCTTCCATTCCTTAATCAGTTTCTTGTTGGACTCATGTATCTTGTAGTGGTCATCCTCATATTCCCAGATCCTTTTTCGCAGTTGGTTGTATTTGACTTGTGCCTCAACCCTTTCATCTATAACCCTGTGACCTCAGACGTACCCCGGCTTGCTCTGACCACTAAGATCCTCTTCTAACTAACCAAGATAGAAAGGGGTACAACCGGACTGATACCTGTCTGACTCAATGGTGTCTTTCTCAAGTATAACCTTGCAGTGCCACAAGTGTTGATCTTGGCACTTGTGAGGACTATCATTATTTTGAAAGGCAGCTCGAAGATGGGTCATCTTCTCGACCCTAGGGATGACTTGCTTCCTTCCTGCTTGCCTCATAACTCGAAGAGGGACGTAAGGGTATGCCCCCTTAGACCAATCAATATCAGAAAGAATGCGTCTCGGGATCGAATAATGAACTCATCTGTTGGAAACCATTCAAACATACATTGAAACTATTCTTCAGTCAAGTTAACAAAAAGCTCAACCCATCCCTCAACATTTTCAGGCTGAGCGAACATGTCAGGGATATAATTCATTCGCTTTGGGTGATGGAAAGTGATGTGGTCATCCCACATTCTACGGTGAATGTCCTGTCGATATTCGCCTTTTTAGAGATGTTCCATGAGCCAGAGTTGAAGTAATAAATTGCAACCTTCGAAATGCTTTGCTCCCTGTTGATACCTTTCTAAGGCCCGATATATGTCTGCAACGATCATGGGTACAATGCTGAAATCTTGCCCATTTACCCATTCCATTATGGTCTTAGTTACCATGGCTAGCCTGATATGGATCCTTTCCTTCTTCATCGGGGACACGATCAAACCGAAAAAGCAAACCATAAACACAAACACTAGGCGATGGACGTGTCCCAGAGAGGTGATAGAAAACTCATCATGGTAGGTACGGTATGATTTGCTGTAGCCATATCTTTCGTACAAGTAGTCAAAAGGAATGTATGAATCCTCCAAACATACCAATTCCGCATCCTATTTCAGGCCCATCATTTTGAGGAAACTTTTGCCGGTGCGGTTCTCAGGCATCAACAGCCCCGGAGTTTCCTATACTAGGTTAGCCAGCCCTCCTATCTCTTCTATCAAAGGGGCCATTTCGATGTTCCCAAAGTGGAACACGGACCTTTTGTGATCCCAGAACAGGGTAGCAACCTCTATTATCATTTTTCATAAGAGACGGTAGATTACCCAAGTATTTCCTGACGATAGCTTTGTCGCTAGAGTGCAGATCCTCCAACAAACTCAACAGTCTTGGGTGGATGTTGGAGACCATGCTGAATCTGGGGACTTCGTGCCTCATTTTTTCTGCAAAGCAAATAAATTTAAGCCCTTACTCCACCGGACTCGACTATTTATCGTCAATAATTAGCAAGAAGCATTTAGTTCTCCAAATAAATGCACAGAATGTGAGGGCGTCCGTTTAGGTTTAGGGAAACCCGGTGGACTTTTGGATAAGGCTATCTTAAAAGCTATCGTGCGGATGACACTTTAGCTTGACTAGGTTTGACCATGATGCATGCAATAGTGCAACGGAGTAAGGTTTCTATGAGGTTTAAACCGGTATCCTTGAGCGGACAACTCAAGGGGGAAAGGCACAGAACCGTCGACTGCACCGCTGATCGACTAGTTTTACCGCAAATAAGCCTTTCCAAATTTAGTGGGTGACAATATAGGAAGGGCGCAACCACTCATCAAGCGTTGCTATAGTATTTTTTGGTAAGAGTGGAGTATGAATGTTATGCATGATTTATGCCATAAGTATTAAAACATGTTGTCATGTATTTGCAAGTTAAAGAAAGCGGTAAAACAGTAGTAATGATTAAAGCAGTTACAAAAGGAAACAAAGAGACATGTTAGTTTCGTTTTTAAAAAAAAGTAAATACCCGAAGTAAAAAATTAATTGCATGTAAAGGGAATATGAAAGGATGCAAGTATTTAAAATAAAGGCACAAATTCACGAAACAATTTGAAATGGTAAAAACCTGGATATCCCCCAACAGAGTCATCATGCTGTCGCGCCCCCTTTTTTTTCCTCGCGGAATCGAGCTTATGACATTGGTTGGGACAACTCTTCCCTTTTGGAAAGGGATTTGCATATTTTGAAGAGTCTCCACCTAACGATTTTGACGGTGCGTTAGGGAACCTAAGGGGTTCAATTACAACTACGTTGCTAACTAGAAATTTGGGTAAGGGCTTGAAATTATCCTAAGGGGAAGGTGTTAGGCACCCCTCAAGATCCACAAGTGTGGTTCCCGGCCAAATGGTTTCGTGAATTTGTACAACTAGCAAATAACAAATAAATGCTCAAATAAGAGGGGATTTAAGTCTTGAGCATGCAGATATTTTAAAGAAACAGTAAAGAAGATTGGCTTTTTGACAAGGAATTGCGAGCTAGAATATAAAGGTATCCTAGGTTTATAATAATATGGATCACATCAATGCAATACCCGGTAACCACTCCTCGAAGAGGGGCTACACGTTGTATTAGCGCACTGGTCATCATATCCATATTCTACCCTTCCCATCCCGTAAGGTTACTAAAACGAGTGTTGGTCTCGACCTCTATTGCATGCTGTTACCCATCCCTTCCTATCATCCCTGTAAGCATGTGATTTTTTACTCGCCATATCGTCCTATAAAAATCTCAATAAATCAATTGATTTTATGAATTTTTGTTTATTTTTCAGTAATTGATTGTGAATTATTTGCATTTTTGCATATCCTTAATTCATCTTTTAAAATTATTAAAATTTGCATCACTGTTATCAAGGAATTATGAAATTATTATTCATAATTAATTAAATAATAGACGAATGAAGATTATTTAACGTAATGTAATTTTTAATAACTAAATACTAAGAAATTAATCATTTTTTATTCGATAAATCATAGATTTAATTAGGAATATAAACTTTGTTGTTTTATTCTTAATTATTATGTAAATAGATGAAAAATAAGGTTTAAAATTAATTGCTACATTTTTGGATTAAATTAGATTTGAACTTAATTAACTTAATTACTTTAAAGAGCCAATTTCGGACCTGCGCTTGAAACTACCCAGGCCCAAACCCAATCCTTACACACTCAAATAACCCAGGCCTAAACCCCTTACCCAGCCTGCCCCAACACCCCTCCAAACGACACCGTTTGGGTTTGTTAGTTAAATCCTGGCCATTGATCGAAATAGATCGGACGTCTAGGAACTCACCCCCTCTAAACTATATAAATGTCCAAACTAAACTACACCCCCTCATTCGCAAAGTATCACATCCCCCTTCGTCCGTTCTCTCTCTCTCTTCTTTCTAACAAATCCTAGCTGCCACCCTCCGCCTGCCAGAAATCGCCTCCGGCGCCGGAGCTTCACCCAATCCAGACCCAAATTCCTACCAGATGGTCCTCATCCTCCCCTCAATTACCTCCCACTACTGGTGTCCCCAAATAAACACCCAAATCTCTTCGATTTTAGATCTAAGAAAACAGAAACCTTAGCTCTCCTATGCCGGCCGACCTGAAGACCTTTAAAGACTCACCTACATGGGTCGACAGCTCTCACTAAGGGTTGTCGATTTTTGTGGGTTTGAATCATTTTCAAACCCTGCCGGAGTCCGACCAAGGTCCGGAGATCTCCCATTGTTTTCGGCCAAACCCTTTAAGGGTATTCTTCCTTATTTACTATTTTTACATGTTACTAAAACCTAAAATTTTTGCTAATCACCATTTTTAGATTATTTCAGTTTAGTTAACTTCTTTGCTTTCTTTTTGCTCTCTGTTTTCTTCTTTGCTAGCTATTATTCTCCAGTCCCTGAGTGATTATGCGACGAAGAAAATCATGAACAAATTAATGGCCTAACTGATGTTTTCATTATCCCTTTTGGCTGACTGTTTCTTTTTCCTTTTGTCTTTTCTTTTTTTAGTTTTATTCTATTTAGTTATGTGATTAATTCAAAACCTGGATGGATTTCATTGCATAGTAGCTAACTTAGGATTTTATTTACTATATCAGTGCGTATCTATTTCCTATCATTAGCTCACGTTGGGTTAATTGACCTTGTGTATTGTTAGTTCAATCATAAATGTTTGGATTAATAGAACCATGTTTAGATATTTGAATGACAAAACTCAGGTCTTGATGTATTTGTTCTTGATCAGATCCTCTTGAATATCCTGGTTGATTGACTGATTTCCTATGTGTTCACTCAGGGGTCTTAACTCGTTAGGTTAATCAGTCTAGTTTAATATGAATATAAGATGACTAGGACTCTTTGGTAATTAGTCTCCTAACCTCCTATTTTATTAATAAAATCAGATCCTAACAAGTCAATTACACCGGTGAGTCCCGAGCTTTGGTCATTGATTAGGCACGCTATCAAGACTAGGATATTTAACCACATAATTAGAAACCAACTCTAAGAACCTAATTAACTAATTAAGCTAATTATCTAACCTAACTTCCTAAGAAGAGACTAGATTCATTAAGGGTTAAGTATAATTTACTAAGTTAGAATTAACCAACACCTAGTTAACATCATTCTCAAAACAGGTCCAAAATCAGTAGGGATCAAGCACCCTAATTAATTAGGTCTAACAACTTAATTATGTCTTTTAGTTGATCTAAGACAACTAGTTAGGTTCAATTGTGCATTTGAGTTAACTAAGTTTAAGAATAATTGATTCACTTAGTCTCAAATTTAAATAATTCCAACTTCTTCAATCTAGGAATTAACTTAAGTAGCCTCTTAAGTAATTAACTAAAAAAAAATATGTTCAATACATTTAGTTTGAGGTTAATTGACTAAAACAGATCATTTAACCTAAGAGAACTGAGTTGGCTGACTTCCATTGAGTTTAATTAAACTGATAATTAAATGACTTAAACATAGATAGTTAGTATGAAAGCTAACTCTAGGATTTTAATCAATTAATCTTTAATTAATTAACTCAAACTCAGTTAAGAAAAACTAGTTGTCATCTAAAAGGGCCTAACTAGTGTTAGTTAACTAGAGTTAAATAATAACCCAAAGTGAGCTTAAACTTGATTACCAAATGGTAAATTTAGGGACTCCAAGGGATAAAATAGGTAATGTAGACTTAGAAAATCGGAATTTTAAGGGTAAAAGGGTCTTTTAATAGGTAAGAATGTTCTAGAATAGGGGCAGCTGTCCCAAAGATAGGGTTGACAGCTGCCCTATGTACTATTTTGGTACTATTTTTCAGTATTGGATAGGGAATATTCAAAGAATATCCCATTCCCAAATATCCTATAAGTAGACCCTCTTTTTAGAGGTGAGAAGGGGGTTAGAATTTTTTTTACACTTTTGAGCTGCTGGGATACAGAATCCTCTCCATTTTACAGAAATATTGTTCTCTACTTAAAAGGTTTTGAAAAGAACAGTCCTATTAAAAAAAATATGATTCCCTTTTAGAAAACAAGTTCAAAAGTAGATGGCCTAGTTCAGTTGCTATCTTCCCCTTGGCTGAATTTTGATTTACTGGAAGTTCTTCCTTCAAACACCCACACTCAATATTTCTGGGTTATTCTTGCTGGACTGGTTGGTTTTCTTTGGGTTTTTTCTGTTTGTTGTTTGATGATCTCTCTTCCTTCTTGTTGTTCATACTTGACCTTTATTTGGTCAAGTCTCTTTGTTTGTTTATCTCTTAAAAGGTATGTATTTAACTCATCTTTTCTTAATGAAATTTCTTGAATTAAAATATTCTTCTTCTTTTCCCTGCTTAAATTATTTTTTCATTTATGAAATGAGGTTATCTCTCTTGCTTTATGTACATGTGACTGTATAGATGTTTATTAGCATATTAATGAACATGTTGAATGTGATGAATACTGTTCGTTTTGCTGCTATCTCCTTGCTGAAATATTCTGTTATTTCAGGCCAAATGTATATAAGTATGGTAAATACTCATAGTTCTATATTAAAAAAATGAGGCTGCATTGAGGTGTAGAATCTGACCTTCTTTATGGTCAGGCTCTCTCTATAAGTGTGCAGAAAAATATGTTTTTCAATTGAATCTCTTTGGTCAATAAAGAGGTTCAACAAGCAAATCTCTGGATAGGTTAGTATCAGCACTAGGGTAGATGAATCTGACTTTCCAATGGTCAAATTCACCCCATAATAGTGCACAAAACAGTAGTGTAGATGGCTGAAATTCACCCTATGAAGGGTATACAGCATGTAGTCAAAAGGGCTATAGAGTAAAGAATCTGAACCATTATATGGTCTGATTCAGTCTCTAAAAAGCCTAGAATAGTCAAAATCTTCAAAGGAATGCGATTTGAAGTATTGGTATGGTTGTTAGAAATGTCAAGTAAGATTGTATCTCTGGGTTTGAATCAGAATCTCCTTCATAGTCAGATTCAATCTAAGAAAAATACATAAAACATGTTGCCTTTCTTCCTATTGAACCTGTGATCACTTATCAAAATCTGGTTGTCCCTCTATATGTGATTACAACATCAAAATTATCTGTTAGAAGCTTCTGTGATTAATTCCATTACCACGAAGTTTTAATAGAGTCATTGGATAGCATTAAAGGGTAGTGAATCTGACCCCCTTAATGGTCAAATGCACCCCATAATATGTTTATATATATGTTGGTTTGGACGACTTATATCTTATATCACTATGGGGAGCAGCATGTAAAAGGTTGAATCTGATCCCTATAATGATCAGATTCAGCCTCTTACAGCGCACATGAGTTCTGTATGGTCCAGTTGGGACTAAAAGCCGAAGAATACAGATCCTAAAGTGTGAAATTTGTTGGTTTGAACAGGGGCAACAACTAACCTTGTTCCCTTTTTATTAGTTTTTCTTCTTATTATTAGAACTTATGTATTTAATTTAAGAACAATGTAATAGATTAACCCTGGTTTAAACCTAGATTAACAAAACCACATGCCGGATCCCTAGCAGGAACGCTTATTTGCATCATGTGCATTTGACTTAGGGAACTCAACATAGGGGTTGAGTCCGTCTAGGACAGGTATACCCGAAATGAAAGACTACCCTGATGCATCTTACTTGTTACGTATGTATTTATTTGTCTCAACTTGTGTATTGACCGGCTAAACCAAAAAATGAGCAGAAAAACCAAGAGTGAGGTAGAATAGAGAATTCACCCTGTTTTGAAAATCCTCGTATTTATCGCGAAACTCTGCCAAAATTTATGAAAAAAAATATATAAAACAAAATGAGTGGGTGTATATTTTTAATCAGTCAGGATTTTCCCGAAATACGCTTTGTTTGATTCTCACGGGTGTGGGATACGTAGAAAACCCTCATCGGGTCCAACTCCATTCTTTCAAAATCAAAAGGATATAGCCCTAAATAATATTAGGTGACGCCATCATAGCCTGATCGCCCAAAAGGGGTGCCGGAAGGCTGTTTTACGAAAGTGGCCGCCTGTGTTTTGTCTTTAAAATTCGCGAGCACAGCCTTAAAGGGGCCATATTCACAAAGGAGGTCCATTTTTCTTTATTACGAAACCCTTTGCCAAAATGACACTTTTCAAAAAAAAATTTGTAGTCTTAATCAAAAAACAAATGTGCAGGATGAATACAGTTGAAAACATCCCCTTCAAAGCACTCGAGGAAATCCCTCTAGGACCTTATATGAGGTGGAGCAACTTGGGGGAAACAAGTAGAATGTCTGTTATAAAAGATTTAGGGGGACTTACTGGCCTTTTAAAGATCAAGCCGAGGTTGGACATCGTCGAGGCTCTAGTACCGTTCTGGGATCCCACCCACAATG
This sequence comes from Nicotiana knightiana, assembly GCA_005239525.1. Lineage (NCBI taxonomy): Eukaryota > Viridiplantae > Streptophyta > Magnoliopsida > Solanales > Solanaceae > Nicotiana > Nicotiana knightiana. The sequence goes on from ML372433.1 coordinate 84,826, forward strand.
TATTCCACTTTTCGGACTTTGATTTGACGCCCACGCTAGAGGAAATAGCGGGTATGCTGGTCTCAATGACAATCTCAGAAGTCGGTACCCAGTGGCACCCAGGGCGGTGACTCCCCATAAGTTTTTGGATCTATTGAACATTAGTCGGGATGTCCAAGACCCACACTTGTCCAAAGGCTTCTGCACTTTCTACTTTCTTTACAGACAATATGGAGATCCCCAGGGTCATGAGGCTAACAACACTGGTCTAACTCACAAAGATCAGGCTAAATGGGAAGCCTGACGGGGGCTAGCTTTTGTGGTAGCATTCTTGGGCACCTTGATGTGCCCAAGAAGTGACGGATGCATATACATCGGACTTGTGGGAATAGCAGACTTCACGATGAAAAATTCCAGTGGCACACTTATACCGATGGTCTTAGACGAGATTTACCGTGCTCTGACAGTTTGCCAATCTGAGGGAAAATTCTTTGAGGGGTGCAACCTGCTCTTACAAATTTGGCTGATCGAACACCTCTGTCACCGCCCGGGCTACATGAACTACAGTTTAATCGGTTTGAACTGCATCGAGAAACATAGTACTCGGGTAAAAGGCCACCAATTCCCTGAAGGCACGAAGCCTGGCACTCATACTTGAGCTTACTGATTGCCAAACTAATCGAGTGGACGTTCAGGTGGCTCCCTCTTAGCGAGGTTATCAATATGTCAGCTGAGGTTTGCTATCTCCTGTTAATGGGCCTGCGAAGCATTCAGCCATATGCCCTACATCGGGAATCTGTCTTACGCCAGTTGGGGAGGCAACAGGGTGTTCCCCATGATGAGGATTTAAGCCAACAAGCCATCGAGTTATGCCCAAGAGCTGCATTTCCTGAAGGCAGGGTCCGTCAAATTTGGAATGAGTGCAGGTTTTTAGAACCACAAACTCGAGTGAGGGACTTATCCAAAGGGGAAGTGGAAACCGCCTACACCTCTTGGTACGGTGTAAGAGGCAGGGAGCATCAAGAGCAAGAACGACCTGCAAAGAGACCCCATGTACAACAATTCGCCGAGCAAACTCAAGAGAATCTCTCTTGGTTAGAAAAAGAGAACAGCTACCGAGCCACCATAAGCAAATGGGAGGCCCAGGTCAGGGAAATCAAGTTCGAAAACATTCTACATACGGCCTCGATCAAAGGGGAGAAATATAGATTAGCCTAAGAAAATGAATTCCTCCGGGCCCAGTACAAGAACTGAAAACAGCTGCTGAGAACTCAGAGAGAAGCAAGGCCGATGAAAGGCTTATCAACAGACTAAGGCATAAAGTATGTAGCTATGGGAATGAGTTAGACAAAGCTGAAGAAGAACTGGCTAATATTCGGGCAAGATTGACGAGAACTGCAGAAGAAAGAACAGAATTTGTCCAGAGACTAAAAAGGAAATATGGCCAGGAAGTCGTGGGCTTGAAGGAAAAATTTGCCGCCTTCGAGAACGAGATGGCCAAACAGGCAAAAAGGTTTAAAACAGACAGGGAACAGTGTTATGCCATGAAGGCTCGATTAGAAAAAGAGTTGCAACGATGGAAAGATCAGAGTCACAAGGATGCCCAAACTTTAGAGGTGAGATCCCAACAAATCGGGCGCCTTCTTCAAGAGAAGGGTATTATCAGGCGAAGGGTCCAAGAGATAGCTGACTACATCATCACCAGATGTCAGGAATGCAAAGATATGACTCGGACCACTCTCTTCTCAGCAGTTATGGTCTTCGTCCACAAGATAATGGACGACCTTTACCGCCTCCGACAAGAAATAGCACACAGGCCCGTGGCAAGGCCGAATGATGCCCCACCGGACCCTGGAGCAACGGAAGCACTAATGTATTCTTGATATTTTCAAGTCTGTACTTCACTTTTCTAGACATAGTCATGTGTTGAGTCAATAGTAGTCTTTATATTTTAGAAAATATGTGTCAAGTCTGTTTTGCAAAACTCTGTAATTCTAAAAATGGGCTGCCAATTTCCTGTAATCAAATGTGTTTGTTTAATGAATGGAAGTTTTTAGAATGGAGCTTTTAGAAAAATATATGCATCTCTTTGGGTTTTGCTAGCATGAACTACGTGATGATCTGATTCACGCGGCGCCGTGATACGTAGGCAATCCACATAGGATTCGATCATAACCATAAGAAAGGAAACCGAGCGAGGAATAAAAAGCAAGAGCAATAACAAAGGAAAGGGAAAAATAATAAAAAGAAAAACAAACCAAGAGATAAAGTCGGGATGAAATACACAACTGTGGCAAAAACATATAGAAAGGCATCAGGTGCATTGCATACCCCGTACGTGCAATTTGCCTATGTGATAAATGTTTTAAACTAACGTTTTGTTGGTTCAATCTTAAAGGTATTTTAAGGTGGTTGGTTTTGCGGTAACCTGTCTTCCGATCCTTACTTCACTAGATCAAAGGGGAGCATAGAAATGACATCTGAAAGTCACCTGCCAATCATCAACTCCTCTGTGGAAGACCTAAATCCAGCAATCCCAACATCTGAGGCCGCGACAGCTGAAGAGAACAGGACTCTGCGTTGCCGCATGGTGGAAATGTGGGATGCATGGTCCAATGGTAGGGAACCACCCAGTACCATCTCGGGTTTCCCAGAAATAATCCCCAGGGCAGGAGGGACGTCCAACATCCCCATAAGCTACCCAGCCACGCCATTTGGATATCCAACTATGACGGCTCACTTTGCCAGAAGGCCTTATGAGGTTTGCCCCCAGGCCTTTTTTTCTGGTGTGTCTTCCAAAATTTTCACCGCACCACCAATCTTCCCCACGGCCCCACCAACTATCTCCGGGCCAAGTTTCAAGCCGCCAGCATTGACATTCCAAACACCATCTGTCCATTAGGATACTGCTCATGCTACTCCCAATGCGTATCCCCAACAAACTCAGCCCGAGTTCACTCTGGGACAGGATAAGAAGAGCTTCGAGAACGAAGAAATACCTCGAAAAATGAAAAGTATTGAACAGAGCCTCAAAAATATACATGGGTTGAGCGGGCAGAAAAGTGTCTCCTATGCAGATTTGTGCATGTTCCCGTACGTCCATCTGCCTCTCGGGTTTAAAACCCCCAAGTTCGAAAAATATGACAGACATGGAGACCCCATAGCCCATCTCAAAAGATATTGCAACCAGCTCAGAGGAAAAGGTGGGAAGGAGGAACTTCTCATGGCATATTTTGGAGAAAGTTTGGCGGGAATTGCATTAGAATGGCACATGGATCATGATGTATCCCGTTGGCACATATGGGATGACTTGGCCCGGGACTTTGTCCTACAATTCAAATACAATGTGGACATCACTCCCGAAAGGAACTCATTGTCCAATCTCAAAAAGAAACCCTCAGAGAGTTTCAGGGAGTACGCCATCAAATGGCGTGAGCAAGCCTCCAGGGTCAAACCTCCGATGGCAGAGGTTGAAATGGTTAGCATTTTTCTACAAGCACAGGAAGCTGATTACTTCCAAAATATGATGTCTTCAATGGGCAAACCATTCGCGGAAGCAATTAAAATTGGAGAAATGGTGGAGAACGGGCTAAAAACTAGTCGTATCCTGAGCCAATCTGCCATAAGAGCAACCTCTCGGGCCATCCAAAGCGGGTCGGGGGTTGCGGCCAACAGGAAAAAGAAAGAAGAAGGGGCCATGATGGTTTCCGATGTCAGGAAACCTCGACAATACCCACGCCCATTTCCTAAATCTTCCCAACATTACTATTTTCACCAAGATACAGCTTATGCTCCGCCCCATTTTCCTTATGTGGTAATGAACACTCAGCCACATCCAAGGCCGCCATAACAATACAATCAGAATAGAACTCCACCCCCAAAAAAAACCATCGTCCCCTAACTCCATATAATCAATGCCCGCCTCAAAACAGCTACCCGTTCAATGCCTACCCCAGAGAGCCACTAAGGAGACTTAATTTCACTCCCATCGGAGAGCCATATTCCAGCCTCTGCCCAAAGTTTGTCCAGATGGGGCTCCTGCAACCCGTACCTCTAAACGGGCAGAATCCCTAACCACCATCATATAGACGGGGTACCAATTGTGCTTACCATTCCGAAGCAGAAGGGCACGATACGGAGGATTGTTGGACCCTCAAAAGGGCCGTGGAAAGCCTTATAGAACAAAAAAAAGGGTTTTAAGGGACGAAGAAGCTTCCAATGTGACAAACAATCCACTGCCCGCTCACAATCATGGGCCCGACATCGGCATGATTTGCGAGGACCAGGATTTTGATCCAGCTCTAAAGGCCATCATCGCCATCGCAAATGTAGAAAGAAAACCCAAGACGGCATCCAATCCAACCAAGGAGAGGAGAAAGAGTAACCCCGTCCCCCAGGTCACGAAACAGACTGAGACTGGGACGAATAATGGACCCTCTAAAGATGATGTCCTTTACATCCCCAAGGCACACAGGAAAGAACGAAGTGTGTTGATCCCTCTTAGAAGGTTACAATTCAATAGGGAAATAATGAATGGCTTAAAAATATATGTCCCGAAGGGGACGTATACGGCGCGGGGGAAAATAATTTCACCTAGGCTGAATGAGCCCGTGGTTATTAGCTGTGCGTTGCAAACTCCCATAAAGAATATTACTGCCGTCCCATGGAATTACTTCCGGACGGTGGTGACATACAAAGGGAAAGAGATTACCGGGGAAACAAGCGATATAAACTCTTAAGAGAAATACCTCGACCCGGAAGAGCTAAACAAGAGCAAGTTGAAACGCTTCCCACCCAAAAGGCCGATCAGTGCCGGAGAGGCAGAAGAATTCTTCAAGAATATGAAAACCTCT